>VWYH01008403.1:12247-44402 GCA_013399365.1 Pampusana beccarii
TTGTTTTACCAGTTCATGTTTTGATTCCAGGAAGAGCAAATAGTCTAAGACCAGTGTTTCTGAGTAACATAGTTTGGTACCTTTCCTAATGTTAATTGACCTTTAGTTTAATTACTTCCTGTTATATGTTTGATACTAGTAACTGATGAAAGAAATAGTTTTTGATGTGCAAAAACGTTTTTCTGGAATGACTTCAGTATTCCTATAGACATTATTGTCATAAGTAAAAGTTGCACAGCATCTCCTTCGTACAGATAACATACATTTATTTCTGAATGGGAAGGATGATTACTTACCACTTGAGTAGGTAGCTTCAGGTCTGTGTCATTCAATGGCAGAAGTTGTTCTGGCATTACTGTCCTGATGAAAACAAAACAGAAAACTCTCACACACTTAATGGAAAATTTTTTTACTACACTGTAAAAATCAAGACTTTGGTTCTGATGTAGTAATGAAGCAAAGTGTATACATGTTTTGAAATTAGAGGATATTCAACTGGGTGATGATTAAACTTCTTATCACCAAAGAAACTCGAAGGTTATCTATTATTATTATTATTATTATTATGGTTATTATTATTATTATTATTATTATTAAAATCTCATCCTTTAAGTAAATAAGACAAATGAAGGACTGTGATGTGTGTCTCCTTTCTGACAGCTTTTGAATTCATTGGCTAATTTCAGAGAATTTGGAAAAGAGTAGAGACCTCAGAAGTGTTTGGTTTGTGGGTTTTTTGTTGTTGCTGTTGTTGTTTGGTTTGAGTTGTTTTGTTTCGTTTTTTAAGTTATAATTTGATTAAAGAATAGTGCCTTTGTGAAGCAACATGCTCCCAACTGTTCTGACTTAATAGGAAACAAAGAATGAAAATGTCATACTGTTTAGGTGGCTGTATGAATAGGCTCTGAAATTGTTGTACAGAGGTAAGTATCCTGGGTGAAAATAAATGGGAATTGCAGTTGTTGTGATGAGGTGAAATAAGACAGAAAAATATAAGAAATCAGTCATAGTTATTCAGCTATACACAGAATAATTGGTTTAGACATACTGTTTATCATTTATTGTATTTTTTTCATGTAAAATTGTATCAGTTAACAGCTTCAGAAGCTCAGGTTCTTTCCATGTTAACACATAGGTGTTGTGCCAAAAGTGTAAAAATGTTATTTTCTCTAATTCATGTATAGTTAGATAATAACAGCAAAAAGCAAGTTAGCAAGGTTAGCAGTTAGCAAGGTCCGGTGATTTTAAGAAGCTACCAGCTTTCTGCTGGCAAATGTGGTACAGTTTCAGTGTGCCTGCATGTCTGAAAAATTAAGATTGAAAAGAGTTTAAAAACGTGACTATTTTTGTAATTCAAACATTCAGTTTCTCTGTGGGATTACTGCGTTTTGATTTCTGTGCCCAAAGAGCAGCTGGGGGGAGTGGAGGAAGTAAAGACCACAGAAAGTTACAAAGTAAAACAGTGGAGACTAGAGTTTTTGAGAAAGAAGAGGAAAATGCAGTATTTTTTACCGTTATTACTTGTGTTCTTTTGTACAAGGGAAAACATAACTTGTCTAATGAAAAAGTTAAATCTTGCAATTATTATGCATGAGCTGTATAAGATCATGCATGCTTTTGCAGTGTTTGTCTGCATTAAGCCTAATTCTTATCTCGTGTTTAATTTTATAGGCATGCAGACTGAAGGAATATTTTTAAAAAACAATTGCTGTCTTGTACGTGTTTCTTATTTTGAAAAGCTTGCTAAGAATTTTCAGGTGTCTTGTCACAGAATAGCTTCTAAAGTTGAACTTCTCTGGAAACATGTGCTAGATGGCAGCACATAATCATCAACTGCTGTGGACAAGGATGAGTTTAAAGGGAAGATGGCTCGTGTTTAATGTGAAAAGTGATTGTTGTTGATCAGCAATATACAGTAGTATGAAACTGAAGCTTTTGAATGGGAACCAACCCAGATTTGTGTTTTGATTTTTGTTTTCAGAACCCAGGCTTCTTAAGTTGTTCTGTTTTTACAGTCGTACTTTGCTACCAGTGTTGTATGATTACAAGAAATACATTTATCTCCCTACCCTCCTTTTTTTCTCTTTTTGGAATTAAATACTGTTTACAGCTGCCTCGAGGAATTAAGCTTCAGAAAGCCCATTAAGCTAATGCAAATGATGTATGAATGTATTAATTGTTTTGAAAGTGGGTATTCTAATGTGTATTTACGTGAGTGCTGTAGTGGCTGAATTCAAGTAAGGTGTCATGTTATGTAAAGCAAATGTATATCTTCTCAGAGTTGACAGTTGTTTCTGTCCATGAGACATATAAATTGAATTTGTCAAACTTGTTTGAGTATGGAAACTTTGGTATCAGGTGAATTTTTCTCTTAAATTTGTATTTAATAGTCAATTGCATACATCAAATATAGTTTCTATCTATAAAAATGTTATGGACTTCTTGTTGAATTAGAAAAGGTTGACCTTTATTTACAAAGCTATGATTTTTAGATAACTGAAGCTGATGTCTACATAATGCTTGTCATCCACTATTAAGTGTTTTTTTTTTCCTAAAAGGTAAAGGTAAAAGTATTTAGTGGACTGAAAAACGCGTGTGCACAAATATTACTCTGAAGACACAAAGTGCAGATTTTAAAAAATGTTGCGTAGAGGGCTTAGTAATAAAGCTCCAGGTGGTGGATCCCATTCAGTAGTGTTTCGGGTCCCAACACCTTGTGTTGTGATATTCAATGTGGCAATACTCAGGCCCTTTTACTCTTTAGATACAGGATTGGCATCCTAACCTCTGACTTTTCGGGACTGCAATGTAGATGAAATGACATGTTTAAAAATCAAAATGGATATGTGGCTAAGGACTTAGACCAGTGTAGACCTAAGTCAAATATCAACAGAGTGGCTGATTATGAAAATACGTCAGACAAAAAGCGAAGGGAAATAACCTTAACTTGTGAAGAAAAGCTGATATACAGTCTCTGAAAGTCTGAAACTGCAGTCTGAGTTTTATCTGTAATTTTGTGAAATTTCCATTTTTATCTCAATGCAACTAGAAGTAAATGTGTATTTGGAGATGCTTATATGAAGAGCAGATTCACCTCTTGTAGCACGGGTATTATGTTTGCCGTTAGTTGATCAGACACAGCTAAGATAACAAATGTAAACAGAAAATCAGTTACTGAAATTGCATTTGTACATGCCTTCATTAACAAATTGCTGAAAGGCCAAGTACATGCTTCTACAAGTAAATCACTTTTGATGACCATATTTTCTGTATAGCAGTGCAAAAAACATGGTCTGTCTGGGATATCAGGTGGAATCATTAAAGCATGGGGTAGGGATATTTGAGAGGGTTGTGCATTCCTTCTGAAGCTGGACTGACTTATATAACCTGAAAGTGCATCATGATTTTTGCAAGCTGCATTGTATGTGAAAAACCTGATTATTTACCCATCCTAGTCCTTAGCGCATTATGTATTTCTGTTATTGATACAGTAGGTCCACAATGCTTTTATAAATATCAATTTTAAATTGATCTCAAATGAAATCAACATAAAGGGTGTTTTTGTCATTAGATGTTCACAATTTTTACAGAGAGATATTCCATACAAAGTAAGTTTAAGCTCCGTGGTATTTATTTGCAGTTACCCAAGATCTTCCTTATTTTCATCCTTTTTCAGCATCATGACTGCCATATAACTTGGATGTGGTACACCTCTCTGTTTTTTCATTAAGACAAAAATGTAGACATGTAATTAAAGATTTTGTTTATTAATTACTTTTTTGCCCCCAGATTTTAAGCTATAGAAACTGTGATAGTTTTTATCATTGAAAAGTCTTTCATATAAGGCTTTTTGTAAAGAATCAATTTTCTGTTCAGTGTGTGGTGTCTCAGATGTGCAACATGCCCCCCACAGGAGTCTCTGCTTCTAGAGCTGGAGCTTCTCACTCGTCCATTCCATCTTCATGGTCTTGCCTCCCTTTTCTGTGAGCAGAATATTTTTTTTTTGCTAGGGCAGTTTCCTGCTATTGGTAGCAGGGTCTCACAGGGAATGACAGCAGCAGAAACATGGGACCAGGGGTGAGTGGGTGGGGGATGCAGGGGGACTGTCCTACTTCCACCACAGTGAACTATTTGCTTGGCTTGGAGGGCTAGTCAAATGGTGCTATTCATCTCAATTAAGTGTATGTCTTTAGGCAGTGACATTTCTGTGAAATAAGCATAAAGTTTGGGGAGGGTGTTCAACCAGAAAAACTTAAAATAGTCAGGATGAATATATGATGTGCTATTATGTTGTCTGGCAGATGTTTATGTTGTAGAAATTAGTTGGTGGGCAAAGCTACAAGGGTAGGAGAACTAGACGGTTCAACGAGGAAGCCACAGGAGCCCTTCTATTTGTCTGATCTTGATGATGTTACATGATGAGTTAATTGGAGAGTAGTTACAAACCAGCTTGAAAGAAGAATCTTATAATTTCACTGTTATACATAAGTAAGTTTATATTTGTTTTTGGAAAATGCGACCTGGGGTATATCAAGGGGAAAAAAAAAAAAGACAGCTAACCAACCACACCAATGTGGTCTCTTACGTGTTGCAAAAGAACTCTTAAAACAAGTTGCAGTCCAGTCATAAGTAAAGCAAAATTTAATTTTCAGGAGTTGTATTTGCCACAGTAATCAGAGAAACAAACACTTAGACGCTCTTTCTTGGGCTTTTTTTGAAATTACTTTCACTATCATGAACAAGCTGATGTGAGCATTCAGTTTTTTAGTGTATTATGTCCAAACAGCTAATGTTACCTAAGGAATGTTGTAATATTCTTAAGTGCATTCCTGGACCTTCTTTACCAGTGATAAAAAAGAATTCTAGATGGAAACTTTCAGAATAACAATGACTGAGTACTTTAGGCATTATGGTGTTTAAAGTGGTCTAAAATACTAGGAAGCCAGCCCAGTGTGGTGATCCAGGCTTCTCTTTGAAATAAAGTATCTACCCTCAAAGATCTGATTTGTGTGCTATCCTCTGGGCGATGTGGTGATCTAGGAGTTCTTTAGGGCAATTTAATATTCCTGTGTGCTAACTTTTTAGCTCTCTAAAGGGGAGGTAAGGCATGAGGTGAGGTGTCTGACCAGTTATCCAGTATTGGGCTGAGTTGTGACATGTCTTACTGCTCATAATTCAAAATATCCTGCCTTCTTTCGAAGCATGCCTCTGTCTGATGGGGAAAATGCTGCATTTTTTGGTTTAATGCCATAGTTGTTAAGAGAACTTTCTGGTAGAGAACTTTCCAGTAGTTGAGAAAGCTGGTGTGTAGGTCCCCTCAGTCTGAGATGAGTTGAATCCAGTGATTCACTGACCAGCAGAGTGCACTAATCACAAGTACTAACTACTATGAGCTCTGGGCTACTGTCTGGCAAAAAAGGTGGATTATGTGGGTTGAGGGGTGCTTGGTCGTGTGTTTCACCAGTGGGAGCATTTCTGTAGGTAAAGTCATTGGCAGTGCTCCAAAGGCTGCTTATCCAACAATTAACATAAAATACATCAGCTCCATCAAAAGAAATACTGGAATTCTGAACTCTTTACCCCCGAAGAAATTCTTCTTGCTGTTCTACAGATGAGTTCCCTTTTACTATTTTGTCTCTGGCTTATGGGCCTTGTTTGTTCCACTGCCTATCTAGCGTGCTGGCCCAGCCACTTGCTTGAAGTAGAAGCATTTGTATTAGGCTTCTTCACATTGAATAAGGTCTGTAATTTTAGACTTTTCAGTCTGATAAGTACCCCAACATCTGGATTGTTCCTCAGATGATGGACACAAGGTCTGTTACTGTTCTGAGCTGTCTGCCAATATTGTTAAGCTGGATCAGAGTGTCTCTGTGTCTTGGGCAACTTAAGTCAGCTTTAGGTTCATCTGTGGCCACTTCAAAATTATTCTTAAGGCAAGGTGGTTAGCACTTCCGTACTTTTGAAAAAATACCGGTGCCTAGCACGCTCTGTGGTCAAAATTAGAGCTGTGGCTGAATTCTGGCACTGCCAAGATCTGTGTATCCCTGGCATGCATATGGTCCTGAATACTTCCTTGAAGCTGGTCATACCATCTCTCATATGTCACTGAGATCAGTCCCAAGTCTTGGAAAGGTCATGAGAACTGAGAAAAAATATATTTCTACGCAATTCAAAACCAAATGACTAGTCTATTCTATGAGTTTATTTCTCATTATACTGGGAAGTCACCACTTTTTGCTGTAAATTACAAGTCTGTGCAAAGTTAGAAAGCAAACAGGACTTTCTCTTTAAATGCTGGTATATTTGGCAGCAGTCATTTTAGCTCTATAGACATGCGTGTAAAAATTCTTGCATTACTTGTGTTACTATGAAATAACTCTAAGCACAGCAGTTTTTTGAAGGAGAACAACACTGCTAGATTGGGCTTGAATTCTGCTTAAAACTGTTCAAGTGTTAAATTACTGACATTCTTTTAGAGACCATGTAAATGTCCTAAGGAAAAGGTCTTTTGAAAGCTTATGAAATTTCCAAAGTTATACTCTGTGAGATAGAATTCTGAGGAATTGTGGCTTTTTTTTTTTTTTTTTCTTCCTAGGAACTGTTCCAGCAGCTGTTTCTAAAGTTTCTAGAGTTGCCACATCATCAGTTATATTAACAGCAAATTCTGATCTGCTGTTCACACAGATTTTGTTCCAGCAGATTCCTGAAGCAATTAAACGCAGTAAACTGTGCAGTTTTTTACGTCTACCAATATTGTATACAACCATTATCAAACTACTGTTCTTCAGGACAGAAATGAAAACTTTTCCTTAGCTCAAGTGATTTATATAAAGTGTGTGTGGTAGGCCACGTAGACTAGTAAGATGCTCTCATAAAACAAAACATCTGTGGTTCCTTGCTGTGGTAGTGTACAATAATGAAAAAAACATGCAAACACAGTCATGGGAAACTTTGTAACTTATTTTAAAGGAACTGTGAGATACTCACAGTATAGTCTTTTATCAGATGTAATTTATGGATATATATGCCTGCATAAAACAGAATTTAAAGAAATGATTCTGTTACTGTAAACGTGCTTAATTGCTTGCTGCTGTAATTGCAGACATCCTTTTGCAACCTTTGCATTTCTGGGCCTGAAGCTTGCTGCCAATTGAAGAAAGCAGCAAGGCTGAAATAGGTGTAGAAAGGAAGGGGTGGTGTTGGACTTTTTCCTAACAGAATTTGGAGGCTTGGAGAAGGAGGAGTTGCTTGAAGGAGAACAGTAATCGGTTGCGAATTCATTGCAAATTGCCGGTTGGTATGGCAATGATAAAACTCTGTTCAGTTTGCCTTATGCTGTGGAGGTCAGTAGTGAAGAGCAAGGGCTAACGGCTTTAGAATGAAAGAGTGTAGATTTAGATTGGATATAAGAAAGAAATTCTTCGCCATGAGGGTGGCAAGGCACTGGAACAGGCTGCCCAGAGAAGCTGTGGATGCCCCATCCCTGGGAGTGTTCAAGGCCAGGCTGGACAGGGCTTTGAGCAACCTGGTCTGGAGGAAGGTGTCCCTGCACATGGAAGGGGAATTGAACTAGATGATCTTTAAGGTCCTTTCCAACCTAAACTATTCTATGATTCTGTGAATTAAGGGGAAAGTTTTTTTAGTTAGGTTTTTCAGCACAGAAGTGACCAGCTACTAAAGTCAGTTACTCTTTAGATTGTACTTTAAATCCTGTAAGAGGAAGGGATTTTAAATTCTCGTTCTGATTTTATATGGAAAAAAAAGTACCATTACATTATTTCTGTTGCAAAGATGGCTCACAATGACACATATTTATTCATATGACATTTAGTATCAAATGGAGTGTGTGTATATATATTCAGAACTAACTACTTGAAATGTAAATCAGTTGATCATTTTTTTAGAATGCAAGTATTCTGTTCATTTTTATTCTGGTGTAGTTTTCTCTTCTGTGGTCACCTGACTTAGAGTCATTCTGTTCTGTAGTTTTTGTGTTGAATAAGTAGGTCAAAATTGGGTCCACCAAAGTATTTGTGTGATGGGTCTTAGAGAACTTCCATTTAAAACATCAGTAAGCTTGATATTGAGGTCTCCAAGACACCAAAAATATGCTAGGGTCTCTAATTGAGAAATTTAACTGTTATTGTACTGTCTAGAGATCTGGTTGGATTCATTCAGTTGTGTTGGAGGCTAGTTTATCATATGTTTGTAAACGTGTTTAAATTATTTTTATCTGTGGTCAAGCAAGCATTGGATATAAAGTGGCTCTCAGCAGCTGAATTGGACAACTCACAGTATATAACAGCATGGTAGAGTGAGAAGTTACGTTGCAAGGTCTTTAAAATTGATACAAAATGAAAGAGTTCAGTCTCAAAAATTCATTATACTGACTAGGGGCAGAAACAAGTAATATCCCAGTAGGAACAGGAGCTCAGACCAAAGAGTAAAATGTGAGGGATTATTTGTTCTCCTTTTTAATGAGTCAAATGTTGGAATTAGTGCTTGTCTTTCTCCTGAAAGATATTGTGTGTTAAGGTAAGGTACAGGTGTAAGCAGTGAATCTGGAATAGCTCTTTGTTGGGAAGTTATTTTAGAAAAAGAGTGCCGTCTTGTGATCTGTCTTGCTCAGTTTCCAAATGACTAAAGTAATGAGACTAAGCCAGTTTCAAGTAAAAATCTCCAAATGTGCTTTAAAATGGCTATGAAATTGTGTTTATTCTTTTGTTATTTCTGTTCTCTTTTTTTCTTCTTCAGTTCAGGAGTTCTTTGTTCATTTCCCTAGATTCTGACCTTGACAATTTTATTCTCAGTAGAGAATTAAAACTAGCCAGCAAAACAAAAATGACCAACGGAAAAAAAAAACCAAAACAACAAACACCTTATTCCTCAGGGTATAACTCTTAGTACTTTTTATAGTAAAAATATTGAAATAACATTTATTTTTGTCTTTAAAGAAGGTATTCACAACAAGGTACACCCCTTTTAAAAAGCAAATTATTGAAAGCTAGTGGTGGAGCAGGACAAATAGAAATGAGTTTTTACGTGAACAATACACACAGTATTGCTATCACTGGCATAGAGCTACCAGTAAATACTTAGTATGGATATCTGAATCTCTAAGGGGCTAGGGGAACATTTTCCATTGAATTTGTAGGCGTTACGATCTGTCAGGTACATGGCAACTGAAAACTTTTGCTATGATAACAGGCTATCTTCATTAATTTCAAAGTCTGTGGTACTTTTGGGATGCATGCACGGGTTCTGAAGGAGCTGGCAGAGGTGCTCACCAAGCCACTTTCAATCATTTATGAGCAGTTCTGGCTGAATGGGGAGATCCCAGTTGACTGGAATTTGGCAAATGTGATGCCCGTCTACAAGAAGAGCTGGAAGGAGAATCCAGGGAATTACAAGCGTGTCAGTCTGACCTCATTGCTAGGGAAGGTCGTGGAACAGGTCATCCTGAATGCCATCATGCAGCACATACAGCACAACCAAATGATCAGGCCCAGTCAACATGGGCTTATGAATGGCAGGTCCTGCTTGACTAACCTTATCTCCTTATATGACAAGGTGACCCACTTAGTGGATGAAAGGAGGGCCATGGATATTGTGTACCTAGACTTCAGTAAAGCCTTTGACGTTGTTTCCACAGCATTCTGGAGAAGCTGGCTTCTTACGGCTTGGATGAGTGTACTCTTCACTGGGTAAAGAACTGGCTGGATGGCCAGGCCAAAGAGTTGTGGGGAATGGAGTCGAATCAAGTTGGTGGCCAGTCACAAGTGGTGTTCCCCAGGGGTCAGTTCTGTTTAATATCTTTATCAGTGATCTGGATGAGGGGATTGAGTGCACTCGTAGTAAGTTTGCAGATGACACCAAGCTGGTTGGGAGTGTTGATCTGCTTGAGGGTGGGAAGGCTCTACAAGGGCATCTAGACCAGCTGGATCGTTGGGCTGAGGCCAGCTGTATGAGGTTCAACAAGGCCAAGTGCCGGATCCTGCACTTGGGTCACACCAACCCCATGTGATGCTACAGGCTTGGGGAAGAGTGGCTGGAAAGCTGCCTGGTGGAAAAGGATCTGGGGTTGTTGGTCAGCAGCCAGGTGAATATGAGCTGGCAATGTGCCCAGGTGGCCAGAAGCACAACAGCAGCATCCTGGCTTGTATCAGAAATAGTGTGGTCAGCAGAACTAAGGAAGTGATTGTGCCACTGTGCTTGGCATTGGTGAGGCCCCACCTCAAATCCTGTGTTCAGTTTTGGGCTGCTTACTACAAGAAAGACATTGAGGTGCAGGGGCAGTTTCAGAGGAGGGCAACAAAGCTGGTGAGGGGTCTGGAGCACAAGATCTATGAGGAGCAGCTGAGGGAACTGGGGCTGTTTAGCTTGGGGAAAAGGAGGCTGAGGGGAGACCTTATCACTCTCTCCATCTATCTGAAAGGAGGTTGTGGCGTGTATTGGTGTCTTCCAAGTAGCAAGTGATGGGAAAACAGGAAATGGCCTCAAGTTGTGCTAGGAGCTTTTTTAGATTGGATATTAGGAAAAAATTGTTGGAAAGGGTTATCAGGTGTTGGAAAAGGCTGCCCAGGGAGGTGGTGGAGTCACCATACCTGGAGCTATTTAAAACATGGCACTTAGGGGTATGGTTTAATGATGGACGTGGCAGTGTTAGTTTTATGATTGGACTCAGTGATCCTGAGGGTCTTTTCCAACCTAAATGACTCTATGATTCCTCTTTGTTGTCTCATGAGGGCTCGTTAGAAAAAGTCTGAGGTCATGTACAGATACGCTAATGTAGGAAGGAATGAGTGAATAGAGACTGGTTGCATGAGAGGCTGGTAAAAATTGTTTTGAATAGCAGCTGGTTCAAATGAATGAATAAGGGATTTCATCCAGAGGCAGAAATCACTGGGAGACTGCTGCAAAGGAAATGAGTAGCATGGGAGCAGGAGAGCATAACTTAAACTTGATTGCACGATAAAATCAGAATTCCAGATGACAGAAAACAAAAGGGCAGTTAAGGTGATTGCTTATGGAGCAATTCAGAAGTAATGAGAATGATGGAAGGAAGGGGAGAGATAGCTGGTAATTCTTTAGATGTTGCAGCAGTCAAAAGTGATAGGTGGGTAATAAGGTGTTTTGGACAAGATGGAATAGGATGAGGAATGAGGAGAGCTCATGAAGGGAAACGTGTGTTTGGTATGGAAAAGCTGGGTACTTGAAGAGGAAAGTAGCAAGCTTCAGAAGGGAGAACCAATAGAACCAGCAGATAGTATGGGAGAGAACTTCTAAATGGCTGGACAATAAACATACCATACCTGAAATGGATGGGTTTTCTGAGAGAATTTGGTCTGTTGTAACAAAGAAGACTGTACAGGAACCAAGTGCTGTTCTAAGGTGTTAGTAACATAATACAGTGTAGTTACACAGGCTCTTGTATATCTGGTGTCTTGCCAACTGCTTGACAGAGAACTAAGTGCTTGAAGGTATAGTTTTTAAACAAAAGAATAGTGCATGTCAGACATCTGGCAGGGATATTTTAAGCTCTTTATTTCTTCTACTTTTCATACTTGTCCTTTTCCCCAGTTCCCATTTTATGTCATGAAGAAACTTCCAGGAAGAAAGCAGATTATTAGATTTTTCTATTATTTTTCTTCAAACACTTTCCCATGTGTTTGTGAAAAATTCTCATCATGAAATAGTTGTTTTGTTGTTGTTTTTTTTTAAACCGTTCTCAGGGAATAAAGAACACTAACTGCTGTAGCATGCTAATTCTCTGTTCCCACTAGAAAGAATTCTTCCTGTTCTTCCAAAAAGACTGAAAAGTAAGTTATATGCTAGTGCTGTTAAAATACCCCATTTTTAAGGATTTTCATTTGTTTTGTTTTTTAGCCTAATAGGTAACTGTTGTGTGAGAGAAGGTTTTCACAGAAAAAATAAATCATAGACACCTGATAGCGGAAGTCACCTTAATGGAAGAGCATTTTTGGGGGGGGGAAATAGTATATTGTTTCAGAGTCTGGCAGGCCAATAATATTGAAGCATGTTTGAAGCCAACAAAAGCTCATCTCAGATTCTGGTTATTTTAGTATTCTTTGACAGAGGCCATTCACCCTATGTGAAGGAGTTCATAGTTGAGAACTTCCCCTTTTTGATGGAAGTTTTCACATATCTAAAGAGCTTTCCTGTCTTTTGGTTTCCTAGTGTTTATTCCTCTTCTTACATATATAGAGAGGGAAAAAAATTGCTGAAGAGGAGTTTGAAGAAAAGTGGTTCAGATTTTAAAGGAGAAAGTTCATTCTTCTTATCATAGTAAGACAAATTACTTGTATTTTCAGTTCTCACAAAAACAGGTTGTACTTTATGGACAATCTGAAAAATGTGGTATTTACTTTGTTTTTTTTATCCTTCAGATTTACAGAGAAATGGTTTAATAGGTATTTCTCCAACTTGATCATGCCTCAGCTGGTGCTGAGTTTTATTTGTTTAATGAACTTGAAACCATTTTTGCTTTATGATTCCTTTATGCCTGCGTAATAACTATACAGTGACATTGAAATAGAAATTTTGAAGTGAATGCATCTTAGTACAAAATGAGTGAATGTATTGAATGTCAGATTCACAAAAATACTTAATACATTTTCTGGTAATATTAAGATATGAATATTTGGCAAATGTTTGCTGCTGTAATGTTTCGAAGTCTTGCCGTTCTTTCCTTGGCTTCTTAGCATGCGAGACTAGTGTAAGTTGAAGGTAATTGAAGTAAGTATAAAAATATCTCTTTTTGCATGGTGTATCTTGCACAGAAGAGCCTCTCTCTCCACACCCTCTCTCCTCCCTCATTTTCTATCCAGTTCAGCAAGCTATCAGTGTTCTAATTTCCCTTGAAGCTTCAGTCACCACATTAGAAACATCAGTCCAGTGACTGTGGTAAGAATAAAACGTATGTTCAAGTCATGGAACCAGTGATGCCTGGCATCTTACGGTGTTTCTTAAAACTTCAAACCAGTATCCTCCGTTATTCCTTTGTCTCTACAGTTTTTTAGTGTATTATGCTTGGAGTTGTTCTGAGTGCTAATCAGTAATTAGCAATGGCCCGTGTTTCCCACCTGTTTCGACAATTAGGAGATGTGACTGGTGTTCTGTGGCTGGTTCAGAGCCAGATGTGCTGGTGAATGAGTATGCATGTACTAGTTGGCAGTGAAAATCAGAAAGATTTTAATTCTGCTTATGAATTTCTTCTTCTATGCAAGGCATGCTAATTTTAGTCCTTATCTGCTACTTGGCTACTAGTTTTCACAAAATATGTAGGAGCTCTGGCCTGTGCTGATTTGTCAAAGTTGATTTCTGTTTAGTAAGCCTGAAAGTTACTAGGGAGGGATGCTGACAGGCAAACAATGTGATGACAACCTTAATTTCCTCAGAAACCAGGTTAACAAGTTTAATTCCAGAATACACAGTTTTAATGTTCCACTCTTCTCAGGATAGCTGAGCAAAGTTGTAATGTATTGGCTCTCAGAACTGTGTGGTTTTTTTCTTTGACTTAGGAGGCCAATGCCACCATCTCTTTGCAAAAATGATCATTAATTAAACTCAAGTGGAAATGTTGAGCAGCAAACAAATCCTGAAAATCTAAATTTCTAAGCAAAGTTGAGAAAGTGGGGCTTTCAAGATGGCATGGACACAATATGTTTTAAATGTAGGATAGGATATGTTTTCCTTCATTTTTTTGAGCATATAACTAATTTATCATAACATCAGTGTTATATAAATAGTTACACAAATTGATGTAATGTTTAAAGAATTTAAAGTCTAAATAAACTATTAAAAAGCAAAATTATACACAGAAGAATCAGCTTGGCTGGCAGTCTTCAGAATTTCCATCTTACGCTTTGAGTCAGCTCAGGTGCTGATTCTCTGATTTTGAAACCCATCATAAGCTGTGCCACCATTCAGGATGCAAAAAATTGCTTTCAGTGGATGTTCTCCAAAACACTTCCAAAACAAATGCATGAATAATATGAGATCAGTTCTATCAGTGCAAAAATAAGCAGCGGCAGGCATTCTTGTAGGGCTTATTGTCATACCACTGCCACTGTCCCTGCTTCCCCATTCTTGCCTCACCCTGTATCAGAACCTAGCACAGCAGACTGATCTTCTTACAGATGGAGCTGAGCAGCGTTGTTGTGGTTTGAAAGTAGATCTTGACGTTTCACTTAAAGTACACTTAATGCTGATCTGAGACAGTGTGACAGTTGACCTGCTGACAGTTTGGCCATAGGATGTTGGAGGCCTGTTGACGATCCATGAGTGCCAAAGTCTTGTAGTTCCTGGAAAGCAAACTGTGGCATGCAAAGAAAATCTGTTTGGCCAGAAGAATGGTATGAGGGTTCTTGAAATGCACATTTAATTGAGTGCAATTAACTAGGCTGTTATTTTGAACCTCTTGAGGTTCAGCAAGGACAAGTGCAAGGTCCTGCACCTGGATCAGAACAACTCCCAGTGTCTATACAGGCTGAGGGATGAAGAGATTGAGAGCAGCCCTGCGGAGGAGGACTTGGGACTACTGATGGATAAAAGATTGGACACGAGCTGGAAATGTGCACCTGCAGCCCAGAAGGCCAATCGTATCTTGGGCTGCATCAAAAGGAGTGTGGCCAGAAGGTCGAGGAGGTGATTCTGCCTCTCTACTCTGCTCTGGTGAGACCCCACCTGGAGTCCTACCTCCAACTCTGGAACCCTCAGCACAGGAAAGACACGGACCTGCTGGATAGGGTCCAGAGGAGGCCACAAAAATGGTCAGATGGCTGGAACACCTTACCTATGAGGACAGGCTGAGAGGGTTGGGGTTGTTCAGCCTGGAGAAGAAAATGCTCCAGGGAGACCTTATTGTAGCCTTTCAGTACTTAAAAGGGGCCTAAAAGAAAGATGGGGACAGACTTTTCTAGCAAGGCTTGTTACGATAGCATGAGGGGTAATGGTTTTAAGCTAAAGGAGGGGAGATTCAGGTTAGACACGAGGAAGAAATTTTTTGCAATGTGGGTGGTCAAACACTGGCACAGGTTGCCCAGAGAGGTGGTAGATGCCCCATCCCTGTTAACGTTCAAGGCCAGGCTGGAGAGGGCTCTGAGCAACCTGATTTAGCTGAAGATGTCCCTGCTCATTGCAGGGGGTTGGACTCGATGACTTTTGAAGGTCCCTTCCAACCCAAAATTTTATTATTTTGTCAATATTCAACAGTCAGGTGCTATGTGGAATTAGTGCTGTGTAGAAGTGGCATGTAAATGAGGGAAAGCAAAGAAAAATACAGGGGAAACAGCTCTGTGTTTGTAGTTTGCCAATTTATTCACTCTCTTACCATTTCCCTCTTGTAAACGTTTCTACAGTGCACATTTTCAGTGACTGACACCCATGACTGAGAGAATCAAACTGAAGTAGAACAGGGGAAAATGGTCTGATGATTTGTCCTTTCAGCTGATCTGCCAGCTGTTTGTTCTGCTGCTGCTTTTCTTGCAAGATGGTGTGATACCTGTTTGAATGCTTTAGTTCTACATTCTGTTGCAAAGGAGTTCTGTTGCTGGTTTATGTAACAAGGACTCTTGCATCTCTTAGTTCTGTCAGACAAACCCATCACTTCATGTTTTGGGGCTTTGACAGGTTGAATTTAACTTGCATTTGAAGTGTTTGCTGATCTTGTACCAGGCAATTAGAAGCGTTCTAGCCCCTTGCTAGCGGTTAGGCCAGTATTGTGATTTGTGAATTGTGGTAATTGAAAGGGCGGTGAGTGCTTAACAGTGTTACTCAGGCTCATTTTTGGGTAAAAAGAGATTAATCTTTAAAAACTACGAATGAACCTGAGTCATATTTTTAAAATATACTCAGAGGTCTAAGTTTGTAAAGATCTTTTGACTCTTTTTTTTAAACAACTGTGTCGTTTCTACAAAAAAGTGCATATGTTACTTGAAGTGGAAGAAGAGAGAGTAGCAACATGAGAGTGTATCTTTACAGAAAAAAACAAACAAACAAATAAACCAGTCCCAAGCAAAAGCAATCACACCACCTCCGAAAAATTAATACTGGAAACACTGTTGTTGCATTTCAGACTTTGTTATGTGAAAGGTGTCCTACCAGTTCTGCCTCAATTTTCTTTTTGTGATAGCAGCTCAGCTCTACAATGTGAATGTTTGTGATTGGTTTAATTAATGCAAAAAATTACAGAGATCGTTTGAGTCAGTATTGTCAAGCTATGGTGTTACGCTTCAGATTATACAACTAATGAGATTCGTAGTGTTGCAATGGGACCAGTGCTCTCTTTTTCATCTTCTTAAAAGAAGTCACCATTTAAAGTGAAGAAGGGGAAGAAACCCTCACAGCTCTCATTATTCATGTATGTTCATCCTGATAGTTCTTGTGTCACTGTTATAGCTTCTGCTGTTACTGTCTTCTTGTGAAATCAAAGCATAAGGGGATGCGAAATTCACACATGGCTTCTAGCTAGAGCTTTGGTCTGATTAAGAAATTGTAGGCATAGAAATGCATTGATTTGAGCTTGTCTGTTTTGACTGCCTTGATCACATCGCCCTATAACATTCCAGGGAAATACTTTTAGCAGAGTGCTAGCTGGGGGTTTTCAAACTCACATCCACCTGATCAATTAAATACAGGGTTAGAAATAGCCTTCAGGTGATCATCTGTTTTGGAGGACTTGTGTAATTTTTATTTCCATGTGGTGACCCATGCACTGATTTATGTAATGTAGCAACTTGGGCTAGAGTATCACAGTTGTTTCTTACGTGGACATTTACAACTACTGCTGTTTATTTAGGGTTTAGAAATGTGTCTAGCCAGATCATGATCCTGGTTTGGACTTAAGAGCTCAAATGCTTTCTGAAGTACTGCATAGAACCTGACTCCTGACTCCATACAGTGAGACACTGACTTTGGAGCAGTAAATCCATTAAATTTTGGCTTTTGGCAAAGAGCAAGTAATTCTAGACTAGCCTTACTCCCTCCCAACTATCTGAGATATTTGGAATTACTTTTCAAAACCTTTAGATGAAAATAATCTGTGCTAGCAGTCCGAGTACTCATTGTGGTTTCCACTTTGAGAAATTACGCTAGAAATTACAACTGTTCTCCGTGCAGGAAGAAATACGGTGTTGTATTGAAACGAGAAACTCATATTTCAGTGCTTCAGTTGAGAAAGTACAAAGAAAGCAGCATGTATAGACTGTGGAGGAAGGCTTTGATGTTAACTCACAAGGAGTGTGTACATTACTTTTCCTGTGAGAAAGGTGCAAACATTCCCAAGTTGGAAATGTGCTTTTTCCCATTCATCTTTAGCAACCCACCTTGGGAACCTGTCAGGGTGAGTGCCCAGAGGCCTGAGAGGCTGTGGGTGTTTTGCTTTGTGGGTACTTCCAGCTAGTGATGGCGCTTTTGCCTGCTTTGGGCAGCAGGGTGCTATGTTTTAATCCAGAAGAAGTTGCCTCATTTTGTTAAACTTATAGTGAGAGTTCAGTCTACTTGCTTTGAACCTGTTTGCGTATAGCTGAAGATGGCAAAGGCAAGATTAATGCTACAGTGGTACAGCACAGATGTTAACTGAAGAAACTATGTTCCATAGCACTCTCTGTGCTACGATTTGATCCTTATATTAAATAAGGTGATAGCTCACTGATCGTAGTCTGGTTTTTTGGAGCCCATCTCTCTGTTTCTTCCTGCTCGTTCTCACTTTGCGCTTTTGCCCTGGAACTAGCCAGCATTCATGTGGCCATGAAGGGAAATAGTTCAATAAACTGATCTGGCTGAAAACTCACTTTGTTTCGTTTTCTGTAAGGTCAGGATGTGTGGCTTTTTTGGGTTGGTTGGTTGGTTTGTTTGTTTGTTTTGTTTTGTGGACATGTATTTGCATAAAACTGTCGTGGAACTGAACAACATTGTTCCTGCTGCCTTTATCTCCCTACTTATATAGGTTTTTATAATGCAAATATATGAAGCTATAGTAAGTCTAAGGCTGGCAATTTCCAGATATTTTGACATGTATAAAATATATACTGTAATAAAATGATTCTTTTTCTAAAAAATAAGAAAAAAATTAAACTTGGCAATTCCTCACTTTTCTGAAGAATCTAAAAGTTGTTGGATCTTTCAAGCTGACATTCCAGATAATAGAGAGAAATATTTGTAATGAAGTTCCAGAAACATTTTTTCACTTAGATTATTCACTCAAAAGATTATGTACTATTGTTAGTTCTGGCTATTATGCGATCCAGCTGCAGGTGTTTTGAATTTTAAAACTCTCTGTTGCCAAATAGCACCAAAATTTAACAGTTAGAATACTGTGTTGTCATGGTAATTTCTTGGTTAGAAGACTGCCAAGTAACTATAAAATGAAACCAATGCTTTTGGTGTGCCCTAAAATGAGGAAAGGAAAGAAGATCAGTGAGAACTGAAACATACTTAGTTCCATGTTTTTCTTGTAGGTATTGGAGAGACCTTGTATACTTTACTTAAATACATTTCACTCTTTTTTTTTAACCTGGATTTCTTGCTTTGACACTTGTTGACACGTAATTCAATAAACCTACACAACTGGTTTGGTGTGTTGTATTGACTTCTTTCCACTTGAGCAGTGCTGTTTCTACTTGAGCAGTGCTGATTACATGTCTATGTAAGATTACAAAGCATGGCTTAAGAATGGTCTCTTCAAACTGTAAATTAATTTTTTGCAACTGTTTTTGGACCTTGAAGACAATCTTCATGTACAAGAGACTTTACCATGTTGGGGGAGAGGAAGGAGGTCTCTGTTTAGTGGGTGTGTGTTTGTGTGACATTATGGATATTTCAGAACTTTATAAATTCCTGAGTTTTTTCACTGGATGAGGTTAGGTGCAGTGTCCTTCCCTGAGGATAACATAATTATTTGTCTTTTGTGGTTAGTTGTACAAGAACTAGGACTAGACTGTGTGCTGGCATGAAGCAGAAATGGATGAAGAAACTCCAGTCTGTCTGGTGCTGGTTATTTAAGGATTTTTAATAATTTAAGTGCATTATTGGGTCAGGACCAAAATGTTCAGCACCTCATGGGCTGAAGCCCAAGCAGAACAATTGTATATGCTGCAGGCTACTCAGAGGAAAAAGTCATGGCCATCAGTTTACTGGCTTTGATGCATTTTGGATAGCTGGGGCTTACTGCATAAGTAAACTTTTATTAACTTTGAGTTAAGAAGAATTTAAGATATTTTGGGTCTTTCAGGTATTTTCATGTACGTTACTAGCTCTGGTACACAGTTACATGAAATAAATACTTTCCATATTATAAACCTACACAGGTCTGCTAGTATTTCAATGTTTTTGAATAGAATATATTAAACAGGTCATGGGCAGGAACGTGTTATTGCTTCTTTTTCTCTTAATCCATCGGATTAATAATTTTTGAATAATGGTTTGGGTTTTTTTTTTTGGTCACGTATAGTTGATACTACAGTTCAGAGGAGACATGTACCTTTCTTGATACAAATCTTTAGTCACTCTTTCCTTTATTTTTTTTCTTATTGGCTGAACACTAGCTTAGTTTGGAGGCATGTTGCCTGTACAGACCTCAAAACAAGTTTCAGAAGTGGCCAAGTATAACATTTTATTCTAGTGTAGTGTTCCTTTGAGAACTTTGCTGCTGTTGTCTTAAAAATATGTAGGCAAATACCTTTGACTGGTCATGTGAATTTGAATTTGATGCATGTTACTGTCATTTTGTCCACATTGCTTGGTGTGGTTTTTTTGCCGTCGCCAATATGAGGACCTTTCCATAATTATTTACGCTTTTGGAACCTAAACCAGATTTTTTTTTTTCTTTCTTTCTTTCATCTAAAAATACCATAGGTTTCTCTTCAAGAAACTTGAAAACTTTCATAGAATGTTTTTTGTAACAGCTTAATTGTGTGAGAGGCTCTTAAAATAACTTTCTGTTCTATTACATGTGTTTTGTCTTGTATACAATAACTGTGTCCCATTAATTTAAAAGGGATAATGCATGTGATTAGAAGCCCTTTGCAGTAAGTCCAACACTGATTCAGGCACTGACTCAGCCCATACAAGACTTTTGTTAGTTGAAATTAAGTAATTTGTAACTATGACTGAAATGTCAGTGTTCAAACCAAACTATTGTTTTGCAGGAAAAAAAAAAATAGAAGGAAACTAAGAGATCAAAGTTATGATAGAACAATCATGTATCAGTTGCTTTCTTTTTATTCCCGCTCTTTGGGCATGAGAAGGGCTTGGATGTGCCTGAGGACTGGGGAAAGCTTGACTGGACTACCACACAAGAGGACGAATCCCTGAGAATGGTTATTCACCCTTCAGAGGCAGGAGCAGTCTGGACTAAGATGGCAAAGTCGCTGAAGCTGTTGGTTTCTCGCTTGCTCAGCTCTAAATTCAGGGTTAAATATAATTATTGTGGGGCCTTTAAACACACACTTGTTAGATGCATTATTTGCTGGAAATCACCCTCTTGGTTTGACATATACCCTCTTGTTCATTTGTACCACGCCAAGTGACCCCGTCCATCTAAATCAGGGCTCTTTTTTATTGCCAGATACTGCTGCTACTAGCAGTGAGTACAGGGAGGTGTAGGTTGTGCTAAAGTCGGCAATTCCTGTTATAATCCCCCTCAGCAATGTGCACTCTATGCGTAAAGGTAAATTGCAGGAGAGGGTTTCTAGTTCTTTTCTGGCAAGTAATCTGCTGACCTCATACCTTACTCTTTCTCTCTTGGAACAGCAGCAGCCACTGTCTGCCTGTGGCTTGAAATGGCTTGTGTGCAACTAGTTGGTAGAGATTGTGTTTTGTGGGAAAGCTTACTGTAGGTTGCAAGCTGCTGGGGTGATGGAAGCCTCTCTTTGTGGAATACCTGCAGCCATGGAACTTTTTTGGGTTTCATCTTTGTTTAGGATTTGTAGTAATGTAAGTACTTACAGTGTACTGTGGAAAGCACACTGCAGAACGGATGTGATTTTTATTCCAAACCCTAGCTTTTGAAACATCCTCACGTGCTTTCAGGCTAGTAGGTGTTACTACCTAGGCTTGTTTTTAAAAGTGGGTTCATTTCCCCTATGATTTCTTTTAGATTTATTTATTTATTTATTAATTATATCTATTATTTTATCTATTACTATTGAAGAACAGTCACTAGAAAATATATTAATCGTGAATAAACACAGATATTTGCTAGTATGAATAAATAGCAATGTCTTGTCTTGTAGACAATGTTTTCCTACAGAATAACGAAAGTCTTCAACAAAGAAAGTGGTTATTTCCACTTACAAATGCACACATCCTGTATTTCCAGGAATCCTATAATTTTTTCCTGTTGGTAGAATAAATTGTTTGCTTTTAGATGTGCCTGTTGTCATAATTATTCTTTTGTGTTTACTGCCATCTCTAAGTAGATTAAAAATCCTTATTGCCTGACCCTGGATTTTACTGCAGCTTTTCTGAGTACAAAGACTTCTCCTTCTCTTTTTTGTATTTTCTAATGTATTTATTAAAAATACCTTATTATGAGTAAATGTTTGTTATAACTTTTCAAAATCTACTACTGGTTTTGGTAGGGGTTTTTTTTGGTATTTTTTTTACTCAAGAGGAAGTTGCCTATCTCTCTTTATAAGAAGAGAGGCGGATAGTTCAGTGAGTCCTAGGAACCACCCTGGTGGTCTAAGCCCCATTGTTTCAGGCACAATGTAAATTTGAAGCAAAACTTTTTTTTATTTCTGTCCCAAAAAAGCTGGCTGCTTTCTTGAAAACTTTGTGAGTACTTCCAAGAACATAACTTGATGCATACTGTCCCGTGTGAAAGAAGTGACTGTGGATTACATAAATTGATACTCCTAGTCTGCCAAAGAGCGAATACCTTCCCTCATTCCTGCTGTCATATGTCTATGTAGCCTTCATGGGCTGGCAGAGGGGGAGGCTGGTTTTTGGCTCTTGTAGGCCCCAGAAACTTACTGTGTCTGCATTAATATTTCTATTAAGAAATACATTACGAAATATTTTTTGAGGGAGGTTAAGGATACTTTGTGTTTTGATTCACGGTAACTAATATGTAAAGTACGAGTTATTTAAATTTGAATGTGTTTGTAGCTTGTGGACGTTTTTAACAGTTATTTAAAAAAAAAATTCAACCCCTCCCCCTTCACATTCTGAGGCATGCACAGTTTGCATCTGAAGTGCCAAACTCGTTGAATGTACATCTAAGAGAGATTAAACCAGAAGATGCTTTGTTTTCTTTCTTCCATTTAGAAGATAATGTAATGTAGGGAGCTGTGATAATTCCATTCAGTATTTTATAAAAATAAATGTTAACATGCCCACATGGCAAATCATAATGGTAAGGATTTCTTCCTTAGCTCATGGAGACTTGAGCAGTGCTACTGTCTAGCAGAGACTTGGCATAGGTGCTTTTTGGCACGTGGTTTCTGCTGTTAACTGAAGTAGAAATGCTTGGAGGTAGACCTGTGTGCACAGTTATTTTCAGTAGGGTAACCGAGGTAAGTACTGACCTTTGCAGTACAACTTTTAGAACAGGAGACCAATTTAAAGTCAGTCATTCGTGTCCCCAAAACCTTCTTTGCCTTTTCTCTTCTCTCTGCGCAAGTGCCAGTAATGCTGCCCTGGTATAATTACCCTCTCCCTGCTTTTGGGGGATGTTCTGCTCTACACGCTCCTCCTCTGCCCTGCAAGAGTGGGGCTGGCAATCAGCACATGTGTCTCTCCAGAAATTGTTCTTCTCTGATTGAGCCTTCAGCAGAGCCATTGCTGCATGCAGTTTAAGCCTTCCCCACTTGCTTGTGTCAGTAACCTAAGTACAGACGTAACCAGGTGTGCAAAATACGTGGGGGGTTTTGTTGTTGTTTGGTTGTGGTTTTGTTTCATTTGGGTTTTTTGGGTATTTTTAAAAAAATTATATAGTCTTATCTTTATGGTCACTGCACAGGGGATATATACTAGCCAGGCTTCCCGTTGTAGGTGTGGAATGTTACTCTGTGAGCTTTGAAGACTTATTGCTTCTCTTTTTCGGTCAAGCTTGATGCAGGCTTATAATACTAATATTCCTGATGGAACTGACTTGAGGGTGCACACACCATGAAGCAAGCATTTTGATTTTACCTCTGAGAAAGCTGAGGTAAAGAATTTTTTTGGGAAGGAGGTGCTAACTTATTTTGAAACTTATCCCACTGGATAATTTTAAGATAAATTTGGCTTTTGTCAAGAAGGTTGATTTCTGCTGTTTGTTTTAATATTTTGTGTCTTCTAAGTTTAACTGTCAAATACAAAATCTTAACAGTGACGGTAAGACATATCTGAATAAATAAGTGGGTTTTCAGTTGTAAAAAACAAGGTCACTATTGACTCCCTTATCTCCAAAATGTGCATAATTAACAAGGCAATATCTAGGCCTAATGTTTCCCATTATGGCATTTAATAGCAAAAAAATTCCAAAGATTTGTCTGTTTGTACCATCTGTCTAATAAAATTAGAATTGTGTTTCTTTTATTTTGGGGCAAAAAATAAGACAAAAGCATTCTTGTCAAGTTTTCTTTAATACTGTCTATTTTGAAACACATTTTGGGAACAGAGTACTGAGTAGGATACGAAGTTGAAGGAGACTGTAGCGTGTTGGAAATCACTTTCATTTTATTTTCAACAAAAATCAATACAAATATATAAAAAGATATTAATATCTCAGATTCTGTTCTATAATAAATAATGTTTAGTTTGGAAGTCTTTCCTTCATCTTTCAGAATGTTTCACAATGAAATGCTTTTACGTATTATGTACTAATGGAAAAGTACTGATGCTTTTTTATTGGGACAAAATAAAGGCAAAAGGTGAGTCTCTCCAAGTCTGTAGCTCAGTCTACCTCAAAGAATAACAGTAAAGTATGGCTAGTTAGGAAAGTCTTGTATTCTGTTGAGAGCTCAGACAGATTTTTAGATGATTGGTTGTTTTTCCTCTGACGTTTATGGAAGCAGTTTGATTTTAATTGAAATCTGAATTAATTTGAACTGGGATTTGGTTAGCAGGGAAAGTGCACTCTGTTTTCAAAAATTGTTCTTTTCGTTGAACTAATTTCTAAAATTTAAGTCAATATAATGAATATGTTCTATATGGAAACTAATCAAGGAAAACAAGCTTTATAATGTCTTTTATCTTTCTGACAGGTTGTGAAGATGAGAAAAGACGTGAAAAAGGCCAGAGTCCTGACTATCCGCAGACTAACCAGACACATTGCAAAACTAAAGCTGAAAAAGTCAGTTTTAAGTATCAGTGTTCTTGTTTTTGTATTTATAAATGAGACAGTATCTTAATTATTTTCCCAAAACCACACAAGTGGGAGAAGCATATATTATGTTTAAAACTTCAGGGGCTATGATGCATAAGTTCTATTTACCTTATTTTTACATCACTTTAGATAAACTAAAAATGCTATAGAAAAAGCAGTTTCATAAAACAGAATTGCAAGAACATTTTTTAAATGGATATAGTGTATTGGAAGCTAATCCCAGTCATGGAACCTTTTACAACACTTTTAAAAGCATTAGACTTGATTTTTTTTTTATGTTATTCTGCTGCTGACTAAGTTGTGCAACATTTTCTCACTTTAGTTGTCTGCATGGTTCTATAGCAAAAAATACTGTTCAGATTGCATAGATATGCAGATCGTACTTGATTTTTATTAATTAGTGTTGATTAATGTTTAAGTAAATAGTTAAAACAACATTTTGTAGATTACATTTTTAAAGATAACTGGCCCAAAGTAACTTATGACATCTTATTGGAGACATTATAAGATACATCTGTTACTGTGTTCGAAGTGTAAGTTGAGCATACTCTTCTCCCACAATTTTATGAAATTGTGCAAAATAGGAAGCAAGCTAAACGATCTTTTATATTTAAATATTACAGATCTTGAAATGTTATTATATTTGAGACATCAGTGTATCCTATGTGTCATTAATAGGAATTGTAGTTACTATTTTCTGGTAAAGTGACATTTGTCTTTCTTATTATTCTAGTAAATCCCCAGTGTGTTTTCCTCTGTTCAAATCAGTGAAAGCATTAGATTATGTTCAGCTTTTTGCTAAAATGTTCATTTAAAAACAAGTGAATGTGTTTATGCTTGCTTCTGTGATATTTTTATTTTGCTACTTAGTACATGGGGAAATAAAATTAACAGAACTCGGATATTTTAATGAAGACAGACTTCATTTCCAGGGGTTCAGAAGACTTGAAATTAAAGAACCAAAAACGAGTTGAGAGGTTAATAGAAGAAATCCATGCCATGAAGGTAATACCGTGTTTAGGTATTTCGATATCATTATATCAGTAGCAGATATCATTAATTTCAGTAGCGAAAAGCTTTGTCTGTTTTCTGGAACTGCATTACTGAAACTTAACTGAAATATTTCCAGAGTCAGCTTGGTCATTAGCACAGATGGAAAATTATGGATATTTGTGTATTTCCATGTTTCTTTGCTGCATCTGTCAAGGTGTTAGACAACTTGAGTCTTAAGCTTGCCAGGCTAAACATGAATTTGTTTAGAAATGCATGATGCTTGTATTTTTTATTGTAACACTTAAAGCATGGAAGGTGAAGTTCTTGTGCTGCTCAGGATTATAGAAGCCATTTTTTGTTATTGACAATGTAGTATCCTCCTTGTCAGCCATTTTAGCTTCAAGTATGATGCTACTTGTATTTTACTTTCAACTTCAAAGTTCTGTAGTAGTTTGAAGTTTTAGCTGCAAGGGAATGGTAATGCTTCAGTCAGACCTGTTGTTATCTTCAGCCTTGCTGTCAATTGATATAGCTTTTATTTTATACATGATGACATCAGCAAATGCTTCAGAAATTTTGGAACTTCATAGTGTTTTGTATTAGTAGTATCCCACTTTTAGCCAATATTGCTTCAAATCTTGTGTGTTGAAATGAGGTAGAAATTCCAGTCGTAAGGCTTGAGCTCAGGAGTCCTGTATAGGCCAAGAAAATGGTTTTTACATGAAGTATCTCTTTTGTTTGTTTTCAGTTGATGACTATATTGATTAAATCACCCTTACTTTGTGGGTTTGTGGGGGTTTTTTGTGATTTTTTTTTTTTGTTGTTAACGTTTCTGTCTTTGTTTTCTGATCCTTGTACAGACCTTAGTCTTCAAAAAAGCTGGGTATAGGAAAGGCTTCATTGACCCATTTAGATGTGCTTCGTGCCAGATTCATCAGGTGGAATCATAGGGATTTTTAGCACTGTACTTACAAAACAAGGCTCCTCACAAATCAGCAAAGGGAAAAAGGAAATGGGCAGCGGTGTATTGAATGGTAAAGCACTGATCATAAGCATTCTGCTTTTCTGGCTTGCCATCAGTCTTAAGCTTGGTCTTGTGATTGCTTCTTTTTTTTTTTTTTAATTTATTTTTTGATGACACATTTATGTGCCTGTTGGAGCATGATGAGGATTCTAGAAATATGTCTCAGTTTTTGAGAAGAAATACATCAAGTGATCAGATGTGGTGCATCTAATGCCCCATGTTTTACAGGGCTTCTGTGAGCACTCCTGAGAGGGTTTCACTGCAAATCCATTCTGCACGTGACTCCTGGAACTGTTTGCTTTGTCCACGTTGTGCTTTTCCTTTCAGGATTGACTGATGCAAACATCTTAAAGGCTGCCTGTACTCAGGCTGTATTGGCCAAGTACATTCAAGCTGTTTCTTCAGTTGATGTTAATAAGTGCAGGACTTGTAAGTGTTACATTTAAGAGCGTGTGTCAAGGGAAGATAAATTTGTAATCTGGAGAGCTAAAGGCAAACAAATTTTGCTTTGAAATAGTTTTCCCTAAAGAGAGGAGTCTTCGGAGTGGGCAGCTGAGAAAGAGGAAAAGCTCTGCCACTTCTCAGGCAAACAGCTAGTTAATGCGCTCAGTTATCTCAAATGGTGCTCTAAGTGGTCTTTATTGTTAGAAAAAATGCACCCTTATATTTATAAAATTTTTATAGCAAAATGGTTTGTTCTCTTGACGTTTTTTAGTCTTTAAAAATGAACAAATAGACACTTACTAGCTTTACAGTATATTTGTTTCTTAGACGAAAGAAAAATTCCTGTTTCTTATGAATCACAGCCTAAAAGACACTAGTTGTTTACATATTTTTCCACCACTGTTGATTTCTAGACTAAGAGTTTTTTAGAGTTGGTGTAGAAATATTCCTCATTTAGCGTGGAAGGGTAACAAGACAACTTTCACAGGAATCATTGCTATTATCTGAGAGAGTGAGAGACTTTGTTGGTGAAACGTCACTCCCGGCAACCTTTTGTCTGAAGTTTTTGATCACAGGGTTTCATAAAGAACTTTTTGCGTAACCTAAATGGATCTTTTTGAATTTTTAGGAAAGAATGAATAGAATAGAAATGGCCAATAAGGTAAATTGGAAAGCACTCTACGAAGTTGCACCTTAAAGCAGGCTTGTATGATCCAGACATTTCTAGCAGTTTCGGTGTGTGGATCCCCAAACACTTGTCAGAGGAGATGCAAATCCTTTCAGCACTGGTTGACTGTCTGTGTGCAGATTATAGGAATTGGTCATTTTCCGTATAACATGCAGATATAGTCCATAAACCTCTACTTAAGTGTGTTATGTAAGAAGAAATGTCTGCCTTCTCCTTTACTGAACGTTTAGGCTTTACAAGTATACCAAGCTACAAAAAGTTTAGTTAAAAAGACAGCAAAACCCCAAAATATTTACAGCAGCCGAAGTTGGTGGGAGCTAGAAAGTGCATGTTACACCAGAGTCTGACAGCTTGTTTAATTTCAGATTAAAAGATTTGTTGAGATGGCTACTTAAAACTTCTAGACATTCTTTATTGGTTGGACAAAACATGAAGGGTTGATATAGCTTGAAGAAAATACATATCTGGAAGAAATTAAAATAGTAGAGTATTTTCTGAGTTTTTCACAGTTGCAAAGACAGCACACCTCTTTCTAAATATTCATTTTTATTCCATCTGTCAAGAATAGACACAGACCACCTTTCTGCAACCACATGTTCATAAAATAAGAGTCTTTTGGAGCCTGCTGGCATTAACAGGGTTTTTTGGGAAGGACTTTGTGTATCCTGATGACCTCAGGCATGAGAGGATTCCACTTCACAGGGAACTTGTTTCAAGATCAGAAAGAACTGAAATTCTGGGACTTTCACACAGTTGTCTGTTTTACTAGAGTTGTTATTTCCATGGTTTAAGTTTCTCTTACTCAGAAAAAAAAAAATCTGAGGGGTTGAAATCTCAGTAAGGGAGAATTCCTCACCATCTTCAGAACTACATTTCTGCATTCAGCTGCCTCTAAACCCACAAGCCTTTTGTATTAGTTCATTTAATTTGGGAATCTGTTACTTGGTCAGCACAGTGTTTGAATATGGCTGCAGCCACTTCATGGAACAACTGTTTCCTTTCATCTAAACTGTGATAACAACAACAACAAATCAATTACCTGACAGTACATCTGTTGATAAGGAGGTGGCTGCCTGCAGCTCAGCAGGACTTAGAAGAGCTGCTGTCCTTCTGAATAAGACAAATGTAAGCTTTCAGTTACAAGATCTTAACTTCTCTTTCTAGTGTGTATCTTTACTAATTACAATCTGATATTATAGGAAGGAGAAAATGCTTGCTATTATTTGATAACACTTGACTTATCACTAACTTGTGGGGATACTCTTTTCCTGTCTTCAAGTAGACTCTAAACAGGCACTGCTGACATAATTTCATTGTAAATATACTGTTTCCTAGGAGTAGGACATAATTAGATGCTTAGTTTTCAAGTTAAGTACTGTGTCTGCGTCTGCTTTTTTATATCCTATAGACACTTGCACATGCACAGTTCTGCATATATTGAAAATCTAAGAAGGGTTGTTGATAGGCTGTATTAAGCTTTTTGTTATTTGAATTTGCAGATAGCATGTATTGTGTATTCTTTATGTTTTCATTGGTAAAACTGGAGATTAAAATTAACTTAATTGTCAAATACAATTGATAGTGTCTCAAGCACAGCAATCAGAAGTAAACACTGTGGGAAATAAGAGCAGTTAAAAATTCCAATTACGTGGATGCAGGAACTGGGTTAATTGTTTGCAGGAATTCTCAAAGCTGTTGGAATAGTACACTGCTTTTTGAGTTCATCAGATTTTTTTTTTTGCCAAAACTGTATAAAATATTTATTTAACAACTCATGAAAGATGGGAAAAAAAGAACAGTATGATCCTCTTACTCCTTCCACTATGATGTTACTTTTTAAAAAATATAAATTTGTGCATACTTAGGATTTTCTTTTATTACTAGTTTGTCAGGTCAAAATAGATTAATTACCCATTGTAGAGTACTTCTTACCCTATTTAAAAAGCTATGATTTTTTTTTAAGTTTATGTACAGAAAAAAAGCCTGATTGTCTAGTAATTTCTTAGCAATATGTAGCTTATCTTGAATTGTTTAAATTTCTTAGCTGAAAGTAAGTCTTAATACAACTTTATGTAGTTGCTTTACTGTGTATTTAGGAGTAGTTTTTGCCTTTACCTTACAACGAAAACCTTGTTATTATGGCAGGTGTTGCTATAGGAATATCATATTTGGAAGATGTCCATTGAGATACAGAAGAAAGCCTATTTACAATGCTTAAAGTGAACATGTCTTCCAGTTGTTGGGAATGAGCAGCAGTTGCTTACAGCCGTTGTTACATGGCTTGGAAAGATATTTTCTCTGTCCTGAAAATACTCACTGGAAAAATAGCTACACTTAAAACACAATATTTATTGCAGAATAATGAGTTTAGTACAAGAGAGATCAGAAAAAATAATGCTTTACTCTGTTTTCTCTCAGCTTTATATTTTAGCAAGATATGAGCAGAAGTATGAACTCCAGTATTACTGTCAAGCTTTTGAAAGCCAAATCATTTTGTAAAGGTAGAGCTTCAGTCTTAAGGATGTTTTTACGATCTTTGCACTTGGAACGAAAATCATGCAATTTCATGAAAGTAATACTGATATGGGTGAGAAATTTTTTTTCTCAGTACTGGGAAACTGATGGTTTTAGAGTAGGTCAGCCTAAGGAGCTTGATAGATCTTTCTTTTAGTATGGTCCTTTTGCATGAAATTTTTTCGAAAAGCCTTTATCATTTTCTTCTACCAGTGGTGGTTCCTTTTTTGGTTAATGCTTTCATCTTTTATAGCCTTAGTTTCGGTTAACATCTCACTGTAGAATTATCATAAGTAAGAGTGAGGACTAATGCACTTTTTGCAGTTTTCCTTTTTCTGACTCTTAGCATATGTTTCCAACAACAGTCTTGCATGTTTTCTTCTTGATAGATAGCAGACCTTCATATTACTGATAGAATGTTTAACCTTTGAAGGCTTTTGAACAAGTAACGGGGAAGCTTTTAAACTGTAGTGTAATCAGCTTAGGAAGGGTCCTTGATTCTTCTCAACGAAAGACAGAGGCAGGAGTGGTCCAGCTCTCATTATGGTATAGGTCAGGTGCCACTTCCAGACCATTTCAGGGAAGGAAGAAGGGGTAGAACTTGAAGTCATTCAGCCCTCCTTCAACAGAGCAGTGCAGATTCTTGCTGTGGGAAATGTTTGACTTTTTATCAAGGCATGATGCATTTCTCTGCAATCATGCAGGAAACTTGGTGCTTTGAGTGGTGGATAGATCTGTATGTGTGTTACACAGGAGAACATGCGCAGTAAGTCAGTCTCTTTTATAAAACACTGAATTTTATTGCTGGTGTTCTCAATGGCATATTCTACTTTTTCAGTGCCATTACATGGCTCTTCCAGATACTGTATGCCCTAGTAAGGCAGATTATTTTTGTCCTAAAAACTCTGAAAATCCACTTAATACACATCTCAGATTATGTCAGGGCTGAAGTAGAAAGCTCTTCCAAGTAAAAAACGCAATGTAAAGAGCACCTAATGTAACACAGAAGAAGATGGCACGGATAAACAGTGTGTTCCTGAGCCCAAATGAGAAAAGGAGGTCCAGCAAAGGTGGAAACAAGAACAGACTACCTGGGAGGAATGTAGAGACACTGCCTGAATGCACGCAGTGTTAAAACATACGAAAGTCAGATGGGTTTCCAGCTAATGGGGAAGGTGAAGATCTGCAGGTATGGCTTCTGTAAGTACACTGGGAGCAAGCTAAAGGAAAATAAGGGGTCCACAGCTCAGTCAGAGGATATGGAAAAGGGTGAGGTATTCAGTGCTTTTTTTCCCCTCATGTTTTTTACTGGTCAGTTTTGCCCTTTGGCTTCTCAGCTTCCAGAGCCTACAACCAGAGTCTGGGGGACTGAAGTGTTATCCACAGCAGAAAATGATGGCATTAAGGAATGCATAAGTCACTTGGGCATATACAAGTCCAGGGGACCAGATGTGTTGAACTGTGGAGTGCAGAAGGAGCTGACTGATGACATGATGAGGCTGCTTTCATTGGTTTTAAAAGGTCACAATAATTGGAAAAGGTTATTGATGTTTGGAAAACGGCAGACATCGTGGCTAACTTGAAGAAGGAAGATCTGAGGAAATACAGGCTGGTCAGTCTCAACTTAATCTCTTAGAAGGCTATGGATGCAAGTCTTTCTGGAAGCTAATTCCAGGAACAGGAAGGACAGTAAAATGACTGGGAATAGCCAGCATGGATTTACCAAGGGTGACTTGTGCCTAGCTGGCGTGATAATGGTCTGTGATGAGATCATTGTTTGTATGGACAAGAAGGAAGCAGCAAATGTCATATACCTTGACTTATCAAAGCCTGTGACATAATCCCCCATAATCACTTTATAGCCAAACTAGGACTAGGAAGACAATGAAGACAAAATTGCTGTTTGTGTGAGAGAGCATTAGGAATTCATGTAACACTGCCTTGGGATGGAAAATAAACCAGTTAAAAGCATGAGGGTCAGCATTACCAGACGGACTAACATAGGCAATAGTACTGTGACAATCTGCTACATGTGGAATGATCAGAAACAGATAATAGAACCATAGAATCTTTTAGATTGGAAAAGCCCTGTAGGATCATTAAGTCCAGCCGGAAACCTAACACTGCCAAACCTACCTCTAAACTGTGTCCCTAAGTG
>VWYH01008404.1:0-65320 GCA_013399365.1 Pampusana beccarii
CAACCCCATCCCCCTTAAAATCTTTTGTTCTTTTGCTGTATACCTCCCACCATTAGGCAGTTGTAGGCAACAACAAGATCCCTTTATAACTTTCTCCTCTTAAGACTGAACAAATCCATTTGTCTCAGCTTCTTGTTACGAATGATAAGCTGCAGCTTCCCAGTGATCTCAGTCTCTTTCTATTGCACTTGCTCCAGTTTTCTGGCATCTTTCTTGTACTGGCTAGCCCCAGACTGGACACAGTACTCCAGATGTGGTCGCACAAGAGCTACCTATGAGTAGTGTCAAACATATGAGTACTGTCTATGTTCTTACTAATACAGCCCAGTATACAGCAGGTCTTTGCAGCATGAACACGTGCAAACTCATGCTCAGCTGGTTCTCCATCAAGACCCCCATATTATTTTCTGAAAAACTCCTTTCTATACAGCTGACACTCAGCCTGTACCGTTGCGCGGGTTTATTCTATCTGTCTTGGGGGCACAGCAAGTGAATGACTACCAGCTATACTTCAAAACATTGACCACTACCCTCTAAGCCCAAGCAGTCCAGTGAGTTTTCCACCTGGTTTACAGTTTTCTGCTGGATCTTGCCGTCCACCCATGCTGTTTCTAGCTGACAGTCCATGGTTGCTAAGGAATGCTCTCTTCTCTGTTGGAAAGCACATAATCGCTTTACTTTATTCTATTTTATTATAGCAGCCTATTTGTTCATGCTGTTTTTCTCTTGACATCCTCTGAGCTGTACTTGTCCTTGGCTGCCTAACTTTGACTACAGGGGTTGAGACTTCATAAGAAAGAAGATGTGATTATTTTTCTCTCTCATCTTTTATTATTCTATAGAAAAATAACCCTTTTTCCCATAAAACTGAAGACCTCATCTCTAGTTTATCACTGTGTGGGATGATGTTGGCGATCAGAGGTTCTATTGTATACTGAGTTGAGTGGTATGGGTTGTTGTTTAAGTGAAGAAAAGAAAGAGGGATATGGGTCAGACCTACTGCCCCAGGCATAAGGCAGTGGGAGTCAATTGTGACTGAAATTTTTTTTTGATTCAGTGATGAAGTCTGGTTTTTGATTGTGGCTACATTTGTGCAATCCTGTGGCTCCAACCTTGAGCAGAAAGAAGTGGATCAAGGAAACTCAGTGATACTTTTAACCCATTACAAACAACCTCGCTGTTGGGTGACAATATATTAGTCAATGTCACTCCAAATCAGTTAAATAATTTCCTCATTTAAATCCAGGAGAGGCCAGTGAATCTGTTGTGATACTTAAAGTGCTTGAGGAGCACCTGAATTTTTACAAGAAAAAAGCAGCCTTTGCAAAGTCATCTCCCATTCTGCCAGGAATGATAACTAGCTATTTTGAATGCATGTTCCACTTAGCTGAAATTCACCAAATACCTTTTCGATTCTCATTCAAGAATTTGTTCTAAGTCTGTGTGTTTTTTATGTTGCTGGAGAGAGATCAAATGAAAATTTGCACATAATATAGAATTATCCAAAGTCCCTGTGATGAGCTATTTTGGAAGGGAGTATTCCTAACCTCAGAGGGACTTGTGCATGGTATGGTATTGAGCCACAGCCTCAGAGTGGGAATGAACTGTGTTCTTGAATCCTGACAAAATCCAAGTAAGGCGTATGATACAGGTCAGGAATGATCCCAAATTAGAAGGGTTCACTGGGTTGTGGATTCCTTGGGTGCAGTGTATCCAAAGCCACCATCTCAGAGTTCTAGGTAGAGGTCTAAGAGAGGCTTACATCTAGATGGATGATACCAGTCAGTAACTATCATGTTGCATGAATCCATTTTCAAAGTGTAGAATCCAGCTACATTCCCAGAGAAACAGAAAAACAAAACAAAACAAAACAACCAACCAACCAACCAACCAAACAAACAAACAAAACCAAAACCAAAACAAAACAAAAAACAACAAAAAAACCCACAAAACCAAAACATAAGGCATCAATGGGGTCTCAAAACAGCTTCCTTGTTTGTTTATGCCACACTATTTGCTCCACTCATCTTTGGATTCTTTCGAAGGGGGAAACTAGAAGAGCCTGCTGTTTCCTTCTCTCACAAGAATCCAGTCATTGTTCCTAAAGTCCCTGCCATAGAAGAGGTAAACCTGCGTTTCACAAATCTGAAAGTCTCATCTCTTCTGCCATGGAACCCTGTAGTACTCTGGAACTATATCCATGACAGACTAAAGAGCTGGTAAACTTCGTGCTGTATGGACAGGATGTACTCCTGGATTTTGCTTTTGTCAGAATCTAGGCAGGTCCTCCTGCTGCCCACACTGAAACATATATTCAGAGATACTGTGGTAGGTCATAATACTAATATGTGTGACCTGTAAGGAGTAGTGACTTTCACTGACAAGGCAGTTTTAATATATTTGCCTTGTTGCAGTTCAGTTCGTAACATATACCTTCATAAATCTGACTTAGGATGGCACAAATGTATTCTATAGCACATCTGGCTCTGATTCAGGACTAAAGTCTAGACAGTACTAACCAATGTGTTTTCATTCTGGGTACTGACTGCTGAGACGACACTAGAAAGTCCGATAGTGTAATTTGTTATAAAAGAGCACTTAAGTATTCCAAATCTGCCTCTAAAGAAGGGTAACAACCATCCCCAAAAACATTCCACTGCAGTGAATTTGAAGAGTGAATAGTGTGATTAAGAAATGTGTGAAAAAGATTGGTTCTGCAGAAGTCAGTAAACTTTTAACATAAGCACAAAATGGTTGGATCAGTATAAACATGACAATAAAAATTCATAAAAACACTGTTTTTCCTAAACAAATATGAAGGTGTTTTTGCAAGCATTTTAACTTAAGTCTGGAGGCACTCTTGAGTTTCAGTTCATGTCTTTTTATGATCAGTGTAGTTACATGAGTGTGAAGTCATGTAGAGAACCTCTCTTATTGATAAAGGAGAAGAAATACTCCAAAGTAGCCTGAAATTGGATAATGACACACTAAGAGCAATTGATTACTACTTTTCCTCTCTCTGACTTGCAAAACTGTGTGGTGCATTGTAGCCCAGAGAATCCTATTGTGATTTTGATAGTTTTATGAGTCTTCTTGAATTTTACTAACAATTATAATAGGCAGATGGTTTGGAGGTGAGACATGCAACTATTAAAAGGTGTAAGAAGTTATGGTGTAAATTTTGTGCTTATGGTGTTACTGTATGCAAGCGAACAAACAAACCACCAAAAAACCAAACAAACAAAAATCACCCTAAAAATAATGATGAAAACAAGGAAAAATATAAAGAGATGGGGATGTAACTGTGAAGGTGGAAATAGTCAAACCAGGAGCTTTAATGTGTTAATGATTCAGAAATCACTCAGTGGATCCAAAAAAAGCATGCTTATAGGAGACAGAAGGAAAATTTCATCTGAATTTAATGGTGGAATTATACTGTCACTCTATGATTCTATGTTGTGGAATTTGTACATATCCAAACAAGAGATGGAGCCCAGTTTCATGGCAAATTATTAAACTGAAAGATCAAGAAATACACTAAGCAGAAAATAATCTAGAGCAAGAAGGCAAGTGACAGTAGAGATGAATAGGAATTATGTGTTTCCATATTTTTTGCCTTTGGGAGAGAACTTTGTGCTGCCAACGTCTGCCTTCTGACTTCACCAAAAAGCTCATTACGTTCTGGCAGTATGTGACCGGATTGTATAAAGATCATTACTATCTGCTTAGTTGAACAGATAATGCAGTTGAAACACCAGGTTATATTGTTGGAGAAGGAGGCATAAAATCCATCATAATAAAAATTTTGAAAATAAAAATATGCACATTAGAGTAATGTTGGCAGTGTCAACAGATGGTATAACATTATCACCTTCTGTGTTCTTGATACATAAAACAATGCCAAAGGAACAGCTGCCTAGTGGACTAGTTGTCAGGTGTCAAAACCAGGATGAACATCTACAAATTTAGTGAAGGATTGCCTGAATGTCATTTGGGATAGGAGATGTGTGCTGCTAAGAAAAAGAGGAACGCTTATCCTAGAAGCATTCCAAGAATGTCTGTCATCAGCAGTGAGGAACATTGTTAGAGAAAGGAATATAAACGTTGTCACACTAGGAGGAAAGGTGCTACGACTATAAGTCCTCTGTATAGTAGACTACTCTGTCTTTGTAATCAACATGATTTCTGCCATAGGATCCCACTGTAACCCCTGTTAGGAAAATGAAGGAGCCTTGTGCCACATGGTATTGTCATCGGATTAAAAAGGAAGAGGTTAGAAAAAACTTGAAATTGTAAAAAAGGAGTTTAAGAAATGTTATTTTTCAAATCCATGGGTGGAAATAAAGATGACTTGTATGAATTACAAGGAGAAATTCAGAATGATGTCATCAGAAGTGAGTAAAAAGTTGAAGATTATAAAGATAATGACAACATGGGAAATAACGAAGAGGTGTGATATGTAAAAACCAAAAAGGTAATGGTAATAAAACACAAGAGAAGAAAATAGACTTACTTCATGGCCTATCACTAAGGAAAAGTTGGTTTATATTACTTAACGGTAACAGATAGCTAATAAAACCTTTTTGTGTATATAAGCACTTTTTTCAGGAGTTGATACAGTACAGTACGTTGTATGTAGCACTACTCCATATCAGTGTTTTGTGCTGTAAGACTGCAACACGACAAATTCAATAGTAGCATTTCAAAAGCCAGATTTATCATCTCATGAGATGAGGGCTCCAGATCATGAGATCTGGATCAAACATTCATCCTTTGATTTTTGTGAATGTCTTAAGAAACATATACATAAACTTGTCTAATAAATTTAATCATTTTTCTTGTAAACTCCATGTTATTTAACCTTCAGCAGATAACTTTGTTTCTGTGTAAACTAGCGTACAGCCCAACCAATGGAGTCCTGATCAAAGACTAGAGCTCTGTGATGCTAATATAAAACAGATAAGTGCACAGTAAAATGTAAATTGAGTGACACTGTAGAAATAAGCCGTTCACATACCATTTATTTCTTTCATATTCTCTCATATTCTTATTTTAGAATCTGACTCCAATACCACCCAGCAATGACAATTCAAGTGGTCTCAAATTTGGAAAAAAAAAAATTAATTACTGTAATTATGACCTTACTGCAGGACATCCTGGATTTATCTGTTAGTTATTTGTAGGATCTCAGGATTTGTATTATTTGTTCTATAAATGGGTTTCTCGAGTCCTTTTCATGTGAATTTTCCCAGCACTAGTTTTGAGACTCTATATACACTTCTTCCTGTCATCTTCTAAAGTAAATATTTATTTGAGATACTTCATTTAAACTGTTTTCATTTTTTCCTTATTCTCAGTTGTCACAGTTAAAAAATTAATCATGCAGTCACAGCTAGAACGTCTTCTCTGGCAGCACTTTTCTCATTTGTGCTTGAGTGCGGAGGTAGAGGGTAGGTTAATTTAAAATGAAAAAGACAAAAAGTAAATTTCAGTTTTCCAATCCACAACAGAATTATAGTGCAATAGATGGGTGAGACACGAAAAGGAGAAATCTTAAGCTGTAACCATTCTGGTTTGCAGAAAATTTGGTTCTGTCAAGGCAGAAAATAACATTCACTGGAATGAGAAAACCTTAATTTCAGTATGGGTTACGTGAGTATTTAATCTTCAGTTGCTATGAAAATAATAATATATGTATTTCCAAAAAAAGAGATAAGAGTTTTCTCAATAGACAAAGCTGTTTTGATAATGGAGACTTGCTACTTTTGTTATAAAACTTATGGTTAGAGTTGAACATGATCTAAACAGCCTGAGCAGCTGCAGCTTCATTTAATGTGGTTCAATCAAGTTTGTGTTTGGGTTTGTGTTTGGTTTTGATTTTGGCTTTGGTTTAGCGTTTGTTTGTTTGTTTGTTTGTTTGTTTGTTTGTTTCTGATGCATTAAAAACCAAGGGAGAAAAAAAAATAATATTTGTTTAGAGAGCAGCTTTTGAAATGAATTAATTTGTCAGCTGTCATAATTTTCTCCTGTGTTCATCTCCCCTTGGTCTAACAGCCAATCTTCCTTATCTGATTAAAACCAACATCCCTCCAGCTATCTTTTTATTTTGTTTTGTATCCTTCCCTGTGCTTATGCAGAAGAGCTTTTCTTTTACTTTATTTAACTAAGGACCTGATTGTGTTCTGAGAGATGTGGAATCACGTTTTTCTACACTTATTGACCTGTCTGTAAGACGAGAACTTAGTAATGCTATCAGACATATTATTACTCCTTTAATTCAGATGGAGAAGCACATATTCAAACTACTATCTCATTATCAGAGGCATCCATGAAAAATGTTGACAGCATTTGCAGCAGCTGGGTTCTATTTTTACTGTGTGTTATTACACAGACTCAAGCCAGGCATGGGATTTGGTGATGGCTGGTATTTGGATGAGTATAGACTAGATTTTTGGACAGGTACTTTGCCTCTGTAGAGGACAAATGTTCATCAAAGTAGAGAAACAATTGGATTAATTTGGGAGCTCTGAGTTTTGCTTTCGCTTGTAACTTAAAATGATTGGAGTTATTTTATCTTAACTACCATAAAGCCACTACGTACATTGGGTGATTGCCTTAAATATTGTCCTATAAAACCACGCTGGTTCTATGAACAATTGGAATGTCAGGATATCCAGTCTGTTCCCTCTGGGTGTTTCCTCACTAGTTTTATTAAGCCAAGTCCCCTTGCCTGTAATTAAAAAGTAAGACATATTTATTGTTGGATCAAGAACAGCTTTTATGTTCTGCTCCAAATAGCAGTGATCATGTGCAAGACTGCTTGAGAGGGGCCCTGAACAGCCCCCATCATTATTTGCTTCAGTTTATATTATCTTTTTCCTCCTTTTAAACCTCCTAGATACTTCAATTTAACAACCCCATACCTCTTCCCAAAGAAATAGCATGGTTGTTTATCCCTTTCCTATTGGCCTTTGTTCTGTTAACACTCTATCCTCATTTGCTATTTGAAATATCATTGCTCTGATTTCTCCCTCAGTCATCAAGTTAACCAGTTACTAGCAAGTGTTAACTAGAAAACCACTTATGTTTTCAGTAGTGTTCCGCTCTTTTCATGTTGCTTTTCAGTGGTGCCACAGTTGGAGTGAATGGTTTGCACACGTGAAAATCTCTTTCTGTCAAGTCCTTGTCCTTTCTCCCTTTTCCCAAGAAAAAAAGAACAGCATATATTTGAAGTGATCAGTCTGAGGCGTTTCTCCACACATGAATGCTTTTCTTAAAGTTTGACAGATGGTAATTTCCCTTGGATAAGAAAATCTTAATTTACTGCCATCCGATAAGGGAATAGGTCTTGATTCAAACCTCAGTGCATACATGTTGCCCTGGTTCACTTGGAATGTCAGAAGATTCTTCTGTCAAGGAATGGATTCAAGTTGGAGATTGTGAGATAAGCAGCAACAATTTCATAAAGGACTAACTATACCTTCTAAAGGTATTATTAGGTATACTCCTAAAATTTTCAGCTGCTTAGACTCAAGAGGGGCAAATCTTTCAGTGTAATTGTCTGAATGCACTTTAGCCTGAAAGTCTTTCTGTTATTTATAACATGATTTATTAGGTGTTCGCTTATCACCTTCAAATAACTTCTTTGACCCTGTTACGCTGTTCCACATTGATCATTTGTCAGCAGAACTGCAGCTGTGTTTATTGCTGTATTTTTTTATCCTTATTATTGAAAGATATTGTGGTTCAGAGTTTACTACTAAAATAAAAGTAATAAATGAAAATAAGTTGACATATATTCTAATTTTAATTTCAGCAGATGAAATGCTAATCTCTAGATTGGTTTATTCAAAGTAGTATGACATACCGAAGTTCTGCTTCTTGCTGATTGGTTTACAGATCACTCATACTAAATTAAATATAGAATAAATTAACTTCTATATAATTTCTAATTGTCTGTATTGACATTAGTTCAAACTTTAACTGTAGAGATTCATAGAAAATATAGAATTTGGAGAAAGTTAGTGTATGTTTTTATACAAATGTTTCAAGTACATGCATTATTATTTTTATAGGCAAGAAACAGGACAAAGAGGGTGTGTTAGAACTTCAAAACAACCATATTGTTAATGCTAAACTTGCAGGTTTGTTGTTTGGTTTTTTTTTTTTTTTTTTTTTAATTAATAAGTTTTGACAAGTAAATTTTTCTAATGTGAGATTGTGGGGTTTTTTTTGCATTTTAAAACAATTTAATTTTCAGACTGTTCACCATTCTCTTATAAATCAAGCTTATACATATTTACCATATGTAACTATTCCTCCATCCTTAGGATAAATAGCTCTATAGCTATAATTTTACATCTCTCAACCACACATAAGAATATTTTTTTTTTCAGTCTGTGTTTTATTTTAGCAAAATTATCTGAAAATTCAGGTAAGTTCATATTATTTTCTGCATATTTACAAGACTGGATTCTGTTCCATGAGTCTGTAGAATAAAAAAGATCAAAATAAAATTCTTCAGACTTTAAGTTCAGAAGAGGCATCTACCAGTCATTTAGATTTGCAGGAGAAATGACCTAGAGCATACTCAAACAACTTTACCAACCTTTTTTTCACAGATTCCTTAGGTTAAATCTGTTTGATTAGTGTTAAATCTGTTAATGCAGGGTACCTTTTAGAACACTTCTGAAATACATTATAGTTCATATAGTATAATATTTCATTGTATTCTGCAGTTTCAATAGCAGAAAATGCAAAATCCTCAATTGAAAAAAGTTTTATTTTTCCAAGTGTTTCTTCCATGTTTCTGTAAATTATGTCATGAGTCTCTAATCCGTCCTATGTGGCACAGGCTCAAAACCTCCAGGATAGAACAAAATGCTAAAGTACCAGTACTTTTAACAGGATAAGATAAATGAAAGACAGAAGTTTACATAAAATGTAGAAAGATGTAAATGTTTTTGTATAAAGAACTGAACAATGACCATGTCTTTCATAAGACAAAAGACGGGCATCAATTAATACTTTGTGAACAGAAGTGCAAAAATAAGTATTTGTAGATCTCAGATGTAAACAAATAAAAGTAAATAAATGTGTAGGTCACTATAATGTATCAAAGTTCATCCATAACAAAAACTGGAAAACATATGTGTCTAAGTAATAGTTAAAATTTTCTGCTTCAGTCAGTTTCTGCTGTGTTACACACCTGTTATCCTATCAACATTCTACAATAGCCTTTGAATGTCATATTTTTTTCTTTTTAATAATAAATCTTGACTTAAAGTTATAACAATTTTTTAAATAAACTGCTATATTTGAAATAGTTTAGGATATTTTCACACAAAAATGCATTTAACTACTATAATGCAATAAATGAACAGGATACTATGTAGTATATGTGCTTATTCTATCTAGAAGAAAGATCAGAAAAAACTCCAGTCTATTGAATATACCAAATATGGTATGTTTTTGAATTAATGTGTTTTGTATTGTCAAGGTTTAATGCAAGGCGACAATAAACCATGGCAGACGCTCTCTGTTACCCTCTTACCTCCCACCACCCCTTTCCTTTAGGTCGGAAAGATGCTAGGAAGATAATAGAGAAGGAAGAGAGACTTAGACTTCAAGTTGGAAGGGTTTAAAGGGTTTTACTAATGCTATGAATAAAGAGAGAATATATATACAAAATATACAAAACCAATCGTGAATGCTCGATGTGGAGTTGATGTCACTTGAGCAGCAGCAGAGCTGGATGGGTGGAGCTGGCATGACTCCAGCAGGTGCAGGTCAGGCCCCCGGAAGTCGTGGGTGGGACTTCACAGCAAACGGGAAACTGGTTGCAGGGATTGCAGGGCCTGAGGCCTGTAGATCTCAGGCAGATAGACAAGGTCCTCTCTAGATGCCGACCATGGTCGAAGAAGAGCTTGACCCTCGTGATCACCCTCTTATATAGGGGGTATGACGATTATAGGGTGGAATACTCAGGTTCGTCAGTTTTAGTCACCTGTTTCATCCACCCCTCCTCAAACACGCCCCTCTCACAACAGAACATGGGAAAACTTACCAGTCTTTCTTGGCCACCATAGTAATAAATCCAAACATGAGCTTCTTCAGCATTCCGTTGGTCTTCTTATCAGCACCGAGTACAGCATCCGAGGAAAAAATATGCAGGCAAACTCAGAAAAGTACAGCCACCTAGAAGAACTTAGCTGAAAGGAAACATCGCTAAAAGAGAACTGGTCTTGTTTTTAACAAAACCAGGACATGTATAAATTTTTATTTTCCTTCTATAAGAACGTACAAGGCTGCCTGTTTCTTAATTATACATAGTAATGAACCAAATGTCATACCAAGACTCAGATCTTAGGTTGCAATGGTTTTAAATAAGTTCCAGCCTTTGTTTTTCTTAAAGCATATTTCTGTTTTACTAAACCTTGCACTAAACCTTAAGTGCACAAAAAATCCATAAAATTGTCAATTTAGATATCATTTTGATATAGTTTATTTACAACAAGGATACTTCACTTTCTGGAACTTTTACCCTGTTTATAAATCATATAATTTAAACAAAAAAAAAATAATTTAAATGTTAAAATGTACTGCAATATAGCATTTTGAGTAATTTTCTGGACATGCTAGTTATATATTTTTGGTGAAAAGCTTTCAAATCTTCTGTTGCTACATTACCAGAAAGGGAAAATAGTACTAAAAAAAAATTCCAGGTTAATTATCATATGTCTTCAATACAGATGTAGAGACTGTAAATGTAAGAATTATCTTCTCCATATTACGTTTCATTACCAGATAAATTAAATTCTATACGTTATTGTTGTGATGGGTAGTATTACAGGAAGACAAAACATATTCTTACTCTGCCAGGAAGTGAGCTTAAATGTTTTCATACTCTCGATTACGTATAAACACAACTTTGCCTTATATTTATCATGAGAGTGGTACAACATACACTACTAAAAAGTAACATAGGTGCATGTTTTATCATAGGTATGATTAAATGGGTAAATATTAAACAATTCTATCTAGTCTAAAATTCTTCATGGGGTAAGTTATATGATAGTACCTTACATGTTTTGCAAACTAAGTGTACGAGTATTACAGATTCTGAAGCTTAGCCAATGTGCAGGAACATGTACTGTGTCAGACCTTTTAAATTTTAGTATTAGGGACTCCTTCCTTCCTTCCTTCCTTCCTTCCTTCCTTCCTTCCTTCCTTCCTTCCTTCCTTCCTTCCTTCCTTCCTTCCTTCCTTCCTTCCTTCCTTCCTTCCTTCCTTCCTTCCTTCCTTCCTTTTCTTTCCCCCAAATAAAAATAATGTTAGTTATAACATGAGATACTGAAATCTTTTTCTCAATGGAATAATGTTTTCTATCTTAAATCATCTCTACCGCAGTCACGTTATTTCCTCATCATTCTGATTCTTCTCTCTTACAATACTGCATTCTTCCCCACAGCTTTTCTCTGCCTACCACCATACACACAGGTCTGCCAATGGCTGGACAGAAAGTCAAAGATAGTAAGGCTGGATGCATGTATATTGAGTGTCCATGAGAAAAACTGCTGATTTCAAACCAAAGCTTTCACTCACTTGACTGAACCTGGAGACACTGTGAAAATTTCTGATGGGAAAACTCGTAGCAAAAGCATCTTTTCCATTGAGAAACTGTTGAACACTTGTTACAGTTGAATTTATCTTAAAATAATGAATTATTTGACATAGAATCAGTTTGAACACAATTTAAGGGGTTTTGTGCCAAAGAAAAAGGATGTCAAAAGATACGAAGCAGTTTTATTGTTTAGGCTACATATGATGGTAAATACTACTTTAGAAAAAAACAAAACCAAGTTTTAAAAGGTATTGTCAAAGAGGCAATCTGAGAAGGCATAAAGGGACATTTTTATTTTGTGATATCAACCGATAATTACCGGATTTCCCGTATAAGAATAACCTATTCTTAGAGAAGGTTTTAGATGCAGTCCAAATAACTTGTATTTTTACATAGTAAGATTTACACACACACAAACCACACCTGGCCCTGGAATTCATAATATTGTTTCTACATGCTTTATTGGCAATCTTTACATAGGCAATCACCTGCAGCGAATGAGTTGAGAGAGTCAATTAATGTTTCCACAGATTTAGCACCTGGTTATAATTCATCTCTGGGGATTTCTAATTTCTAGTTCATATTGCTAAAGAAAGGACTTCCATATTTAGCATGAAGAATTCACTTTTTGAATAGTTAAGAAAATAATATTTTTAATCAGGCCTGATGGCATTCCATAAATATAAATTATGAGAATACAAAGTATTCCTTCCCTGAAAAGCTCTTCTATATAATTTGTACAGTGAACACACAGGGATGAATTTAGCTGAGAGTCAGGGAGTCACTAATTTCTGGGTTAAACGCTGGTATCTGAACTTATTTATTTATTTTTCCGATTGTAGTCCTTAAATAAGGTCCAATTTTGTTGACCGGACTTTTTCTAACAAAAATACAGAAAACAAGAAAACAGACAAAAACAAACTGAGAAAAATTACTTTTTTGATTGTATTAATCTTAATTCAAAAAACAGAGTAACCTGAAATTTCACCTATCCTGAATGTAGGCACATGTTTGAGATATGGAAGTTGGGAATTAGTTTTTTTGTTTCTTGAACTAAAAGAAGATTTGGATTTTGCTATTACTGAGAGTAGTTGTCTCACCCATTTTTGCAGCCATAAACTTTCCTGCTTATTTGGTGCTTAACACAGCACCTTTCCAAGAAATGAAGGCCCGTTCTTCAAATTTATATTTTGCGGTTTAATTTTAAAATAAAAATTATATCAACAGCATTTGCATTTTTCACCAAGGGTTGGCATGCAGCATATTTTATAGGAAATACTCTTTTCTATTAAAAAAAATAGCCAGCGTTTCTGCCTTTTTCCTATCTGTTGGTAATAGCTTTTAGGTTAAATCAAGGGACCAAGTCATATATATGTAGAAAGCTTAACAACTAGCAACAAGTAGCATTTGCCTCTGTTCAACATACTCTCCAACCAGTACTGGCACATCATAAGCAGATGAAATCACACAGAGTTTGAATAGGTCTTGATGAAAATGATACAGTTACTATGAGAAAAAAATGTTATGGAGGGTGACATGCTGCAATGGACAAATTCAGGGGAAGATGCTTAACTGGGAATCCCAGCACTTCTGTTTCCAGCTGGCTGATGGGGAAAGCTTTCTTTTTTTCTTTCTCTCTCCCTCCCTCTCTCCCTATTGGTTCATTTTCTGTTTTCAAAATTTCTCAAAAGTAACTTTCACTACTGGAGTGGATATATGCCATCAGTTATCAAATACTCTAATCTTTCTTTTTGTGAACTATTCTTAACATACTTTGTGAAATATTTCTCTTTCATAAGGAGAGAAGGATAAATCCTGTTTTATCTTCAACATGTACTTTTACCTAAATATATGTGTGGGTGATAGGTGTACAGAGAGAGAAAGTGCCCTGGTACATGCACTTTGAGCATGACAAAATAGTTCCTTCAGCTTAACTTTTTCATGAGAAAATTCTAATTTTATCTGTGAGAGGAAGCAGCTACTTCACGTGACCGTGGAACTTTGCTACCAGGAAATCAACTGTGGGGGTTTGTGACTCTTCATTAAAAACTTGTCAATCACAATTCTCAAAATATTTTGATTGCCGGGTGAGTGATGTGGCAAGAACTGATGCTAAGATGAATAGACAGTGTCATTCTGGAGGTGCTTATGGAAAAATCTGCACCTGATTTTATAAGGAAGATGAATTTAATAAAACAGAAATTACATTGGCAAAAAAAAAAAAAAAGTAGAATCCCATTTCTGTCAGTGGAAACTGGATTGGAATGTTTCAGTCTTTAAAAAGGGAGAAGACCAAACCATCTAGTTTACTTACCTGTCAAGGCTGATATGATAGGATTATGTTATCTAACAGAAAGTGTCACAGAAGAATCCAATTACAAATATTCAGTATCCTTGGCCACAGTCAGAGCCAGAATCTCATTTATTCCTGCAGCAATGAGCTAAGTTTTACTTGACTGGATCAATCTGGATACATTTCCATGTCACAGTCTCTCTTCAGCAGTGAATGAGATTGTACCTTTATTGTCCTCAAGAATATCCTGTGGACTTGCTATGGCCATCATATTTTATTTATGTAACAAACTAATCCACCTGCGCTCTAACTTGGTTTGTTTGGGTGTGATAATTCATGCAAAGTGTACTTCCCAGGTAGAACTGACAAAATAAGCTGTACTCTTTTATAGCATAGCCTGTTTGAGGACAACTATTTCAGTTGCAGGAGTGCAAGAAAGAAAGGGGGAACTCCCTGTATCACTCCGGGACATGCAAGTCGGCATAAATGAGAAATAATAGTCTCGTGCAGAAATTCCTATGCTTAGGGGTATCATGAGGTGTCATACTGTTTAAAAAAATAAGCTAAAAACCAACCATGCTTTATTCTCCCTGGAAATTCAAAAGAGATACTTTTTATCAATTCTTATCTAAGCTAGTTCTTTAGAAGGCCAGCTACCATAACAAGGGGAGGGGAAATCTGAAAGTGTGGACAATTATTTCCTGTTTATGACCAAATATTTTCTGCATAGCTCAGTCTTTACAAAACTGAAGAATGAGATGATTCCTGCACAGTTCACTCAGGTCAGCTGCACTTGACCATAGATAAGGTAACAAATAGAATGCTCTCTCTCCTCCTCAGGTGGAATGTTGAAATAGGCATAAATGTAAACAAACAAATGAAAAAATATTGGGAATTGTCACATTTTAATGGGAGAAACTGGTGTACAGTAAATTCAGTATAATCAAAAATGTCATGCACTAGTTAGTGATATTAATAAAGATTTTAGCATTCCTGAGTTTCATTTAGAAACAAAACATATAATGGTAAACAATAATAATAATTTAAAAAAATATCTTTGAGTCTAGAAAAATTCATCAACTGCTTTAAAGCAGATGTTTGGCACTAGAACCGTCAGAAATCTAGTACTGCAAACACTCACACTTGGCCTGTCTTATTAAAAATAAATAAGCAAATTCTAGTTAGACATTTCATAATTTCTTAGCATCTCAGAATAAATACGACATTGAAAGTGGGAGTTGGTGAGTGGCTTGTTCCGTATGAGACAAAAACGTGTTAAATAGAAAGGAGTATTCATTGCCATAGTTTATACATACCTCTAACTGAGGGGAAAACAAAGACTGTCTCTTTTTAAAAAGCTGTTCAATAAAACTAAATTATATACAGAAGTCAATTCCTGGTTCTAAATATAATGTTATTGAAATAAAAATCTGTGATGAATAGAGTATGTGCATTAGTGGGATAATGGAAAAGAGGAAATGGCACAATTTTGTTAGAATAAAATTTCTCAGTAATTTTGTAAATGTAGGACATTTATGGAAATTTTAAACAATGATTCTTTGCAGACTCACGATACCATGTGCAAAACATTGAACAAGATAATTCTGTGTTTCCTTAGCTACAGCATGACAGTTGTGATTAGGATACAATTAATACATCATTTCAACCTTAATGCATGCAATTTAATTTGCTTTTATTAAAAAAAAAAAAAAAAAAGCCAGCACAAACAAACAAACAAACAAAACCCCCAAAACCAAGCTTCTTTCCAGGAAGCCGTGAGAAACCAGAATTATCATTAAACGGACAAAGACTATTAGTAACCTGGGAAAAAAATAAACAAAAATGAATCAGTGGGATTTATGGGTTCTTTTAAGGGGAAAAGGGTAAACAAGGACAACATCAAGCACAGAAATTGTCCGAAGCTCCATAGTCATATGCTTAACTTAATTTTTTGTCACTGTATCTGCACAGATGTCAGTCCTGCAGAGATGTATATGTTTTTTCACCAAGTTGATATATATGTTTATTTCACTTTTTCCTTGTCAATACTTCTAGCTATATGGCTGCAGGAAAGTGTTAGAAAATCTTACAAACAGGTTCTTAAACAAACAGATTATGCTTTAAAAGATAGTTTCATCTAAATATACCTTCTCATCTTTAGTCAGATTTCCTTGTTTTCTCTATTGTTACCATTATGCCTCTGAACTATATTTTGGATTTAGAGTCATAGGACCATAGGATAATTCAGGTGGGAAAGGATCTCACAAAGTCTCTACTCCAACTTGCTGCAAGGGCAGCTCTGACGTCAGAGACAGTTGCTCAGATCTGCTCATATCTGCTCATGTTACATCCAGTCAGGTCCTGAAAATCACCACTGTTTTACAATCTTTTTGGGCAACCCGCTCCACTGCTTCACTGTCCTATCGGGAATTTTCATTGTACCCGACCTGAACGTCTCCTTTCCTAGCATACATCCATTCTCTCTCATCCCCTCTCCACACACAGCTGTGAAGAGTCTGGGTCCATCTCCTTACTGATGTCTCCTCAGACACTGGGAGGCTGTGGTTCTCCCCTACAGCAATCTCCTCCAGGCTGGACGATTTCTTGTTCCTCAGCCTCTTCTGACAAGCCACATGCTCCAGCCCAATACAGACTCTGTGTATACCACCTAATAACCAGTGCCCATTAAGCATAATCACCAAACTATTTGTTTTACTCCTCTAATTCTCCATTCATCGAGACCATAATGTCTCAACTTGGATACAAATACGTTCTGATGTGGTTAAAAACTGCAGATCTACCTGAAATACTATCAAAAATTGTTTAAAATTAATTCTGACCTTCTTTTTTTTACTAAATGGTCTACATTAATCATGCCAACAAACATTTTAAAGTGCTGCTCTTAAGAACTGGATCTGTATCACTGTGAAGAGACTAACAGGGCAAGAATGAAACGCAAATTCTGTAGTCTACATAGGTCAAAGAATGACCTGTTGAACCGTTTATCCTCTTTCTGCATCAATAGGTGATACTGATGAGAAACAGATCACTAAACTAAGCAAGTATTTCACCCCCCTTTCCTCCTCCTAAGTAAAGCAAGAAAACCTAGAAAAGGTATGGTAAAGTCAAGCAAATTTCAACTTTATTCAGAAGCCTGAATTTTGCCTTAACTTTGAGAAGAAATTATATTTATGTATATGCTATCAGTCTCGGTTAAATTTCAAAAAAATATGTCAAGCTGAAGTTCTCTTCCATAAGGTAAATTTTATTAAGTTCCCCAACTACTAAACCCAAGATTATTCTCAAATTAAATGGACTGTTAATTACAAAATATAGTAGAGGAAGTATACACAGTGGAAACCAATCAAATCAGCTGGTACTCCAGTTAGCGGTAATCATACTGTAGTTCTACATATTCTCTGGTATGACTGTATCAGAAGCCAAAATTTTATCTTTTATGTGATGATAGAAATAATTTGATCCTCTCTTTAAAGAAGCAATGAAGGATAGAAAATTTGGTTTGTTTTTTTTTAAATGTTTCTGTTCACATTTATGATTTTTATGTTTGAGATGTATATTTATTTATATAACTATCAAATATCAAAACATTTTTGTAAGAAGATACATCTGTTCCAAAACACTGTGTTAAAGTAACCAGAAAATCTTATTCTATATTAAGCCTGACTTTGCTCTTAAATTTTTAATGATCTGGTTCTCTTAATACTTTATTTTGTACTATATTAAACTCTTGAAATTTTCTGCACATATTAATAATTATTCCATTTTTGTTGTCTCTGTAAAGCAGATGCATTTGCCGTTGGTAATCATTATTTATAATGGATTTTTAATATGTGATGTTAATGGTAATTCACTTATGAGAATCATTAAAATATCAAAATAATAATGCTAACGCAAAATGCAAATATATTTCTAAGGTGTATTTGAGTATCTGAAAACATTCTAGGCAATACCTATATTGTTTCATTTCTGTTTAATATTAGTGGTGTTAGAGAAAGAAGAAAAAGCATAGTAAAAACACTGTGAAGTAAATGAAGCAAATATTTTTAACAATACTAAACTAATCCCTTTCTGGACCCTGTTTAATACTGGAATTCTTGGAAAATACCTTATAAATTTAAAGAATCACTATTTTAAGCAATTGCATCAAATAAAATATAAATTTATAGTTAAACAGAGTAATGATACTTTAAATAAGAGCAGTGGAGACATAATAGTTGTTGCAGATTTTTTTTTAAATCAAGCTGAGATCCTTAAAATACAGTGTGATAGGAATACAATAGTCTTTTGGCTTTCTACATAATCACATTTATCATGTAAATAAATTGACAGTAACATTCAAAGCTTTTTTTTTTTCATAATACCCCAGCACAAAAAGCCATCGTTTACAAAGTCTATGGAAGGCTGTACTATTTAAAAATCACTATTCACTACAGAGGAAAAAAAAAAAAAAAAAAAAAAAAAAAAAANAAGAGTAAAATTGTGTACTGCAAAATGCACATACACAATGGTTCCAGAGACTCAACAATAAATAATGTTATTATCTATTTCTTAATTAAAACTGTCTGTCCTGTTATATAGGTGACCTCAAACTTCTTCTTTTGCCAAGGTGAGTTAAAGTCTGCTGAAGCGCCATGGAGGAAGGCAGGGTATTACCTAGACCAGAAAGATTGAAACATGTTTAAATTGAAGAAGGTCCAGAGTAAAATTGCACTTTTAAGTTTTTTTTTTCTGATCAAAAAAACCAAAAACCACCACAGATTAAGACTAGAACACATTCATTGGAGACATGAGAAGTGGCAAATTTCTGCAAATATGTTTCCATTTTATGTTGGTTTTTGTGAAGTCATAGTCTTGCCTCTTCCTCAAATATCATTTTGCAAATAGATCACATTACAGTAACTCCTCATATTGTATTCTGCATATCCATTACGTACATCCTTTAAGACATGATGGCTTTATGGCACTTTTTATTTACAATATTTCAATGTACCTTACATTTTTGGAAAAAAAAAAAACAAAAACAACAACTTATCTTATGTGCATTACACAGAGAAATGAGAAATTACTTTTCTGTCACAGAAACAACCATTTCTGGACAACAATGCCATTTAAATGTACATTGCATTGAACAAGAGATGGAGAATAACAAATTCAATCTATAGATGTCAAAGGTTGTTTAAAAGATGGAATAAAATACAAAAATATCTGAGGTTAAATTTTATATTGTGAAAAATCACTGAAACTCTGGAAGTTGTTCTTTATTCTGCATTGAACTGACAGACCTTTAAGTTTTCATTTCTTCCTCTCCTTCTTCCATTATGAAGGGGTATTTCTTTAAGAAATTACAGGAAGTATAATTTTCTTTATCACCAAGACTAATATCTGCATATTTAGGGATTTGCTTTGAAAACACCTCATCCTGACAACACTTACCTTGTGAAATCTCATAAATGCACAGCCAGAGGTGCTCTAACTCCAGCCATAGTAATGTCACTGAAAATGACTCACAGTTTTATGCAAAGGAAGTATTAATCCTGGCAGGCCTTTTTCCTAAAATAAAAGGTAAAGCTTTCTATCTCTGCTGCAATCACAGAATGAACAGCAGCTAATCCTGATGCCTAATTCCAAACAAAATTATTCTTCTTCTTCCCATAATCTACCATCTGACGAGTCACTTCCTGGTTTCTGACTGTTGGATAGGCAGTCCTACTGCAATAATGAAGTGTTTTACACACCAGTGTCAATAATATTGATATCTCAAGCCTACTTCAGAGGCATATTGTCAGTTACTGTGAATCAGCTTCTCTTCTTGCCACATCTTTGTTCCCTCTTAAGGACCATTCTTGTGGCAGAAAGCAATGGTATGGCTTACCATTACTTAAATTTGGGGAGTGTCACAAAATTAGACATATTTACTGTCACTAGTTATACTTACTATGAAACTATGAATTAAGTAAGCATTGCTAGTTTCATGACGCCGTGGCTTAATGTCAATGTTAGTCATGGCCACTGAATGTTTTTAATCCATTGATAGATCACATTTGTAAAAAGATTTTGAAAGTTTAATTAATTAGTGCAAACCAATACACTGAAAATTAAGTCTAAATGTGTGATTAAATAAAGTATTCTAATGATCTAAGCTTTCTAGAAACTAATTTATTTTGGAAGCTGATAACTGAACTCAACAACTTTAATGTAGTGCCTTCTCTGCTTTCAAATCTCCTAAAATGTACATAGATCCAACAGCACCATTATGGCAATGAGCAACCTTGTGAGCAATAACCTGATCAAAATGAAGCAGAGGTACAAATTCAGGTGACATCCAGAAATGTCAGCTAAATCCTTAGTTTTGCATAGAATATACAGCCTGTGCACCTTACTCCGGATTCACATTAGCCACCACCAAGTATGTAAAAGAGCACGTAAAACACGAATTACCTAATCACCCACTGTGTACTCAGGTAAAATTCTGAAGAATAAAGGAAGGAAGCTGTGTTGCCTCGTTTTTGTGTGTTTTGTTTTCTCTGTTGTCCTTTTTCCCTTTTATCCTTTTTAATATGGGTTTCGTAATCCTCCAGTTTAGCTAACAAGAGAGTATTCTCTGACATACTGCTGCGAACTGCTGAGGAGAGAAGCAGCTAAAAGCAACGTTTTACACAGCTTGATGCTTCTATGAGTCTGCTTGGTCTTTGCTAGGCTGATAAGAGAGAGAAAGTGTGTGCGTGTGTGTGTGTACTTTAACAAAAAGTTTGCAAGTTAAATTTCATCACTAACAAAGAGCAGTACAGTTTAATATTTCTGTATTGGCTTTTTTTTTTTTTAAGAAAACTGGAACGCGATTAACAATAGCAACAATGGCTCCAAGCTGTCTTGCCTGTCTCATTTTGCTTAAAAAATAGGATCTTCTGGATTTTTAATACATGTTAAAATAAAATCAAGCAATGCATCATACTTTATATCTAAATATTATATACCTATACACAATTGAAGGAAAAAGGTATACTGTTAATGCAAAAATTATATTTAACATTTCAATGTTATCTTATCCTTGTTTTCTGCTCTTTTTTTACAGCTCTGAAAAAAGTTTTTCATATAGTTACTAATGAAAAGAGATGAAGGAGAAGCAAGTATCAATCTGGAAACCATGAATATATGTAAAACTGCTATGTTCAGTAACACACAGTTACATGAGTATACATTTAGGTTCTGTGATGGTTTTCAGATGCTATATTAATCTGGATATAAAGCTATACTGACACTATGAGTAGGATTCATCTTGAGAACCAGACATCTTAGCATAGATGTTTGCTTGAATCTGAAGATGAATATATCTTTTCTTTTGGTATTTTTCCAGGTTTAACAAATAAAATGCCTCTGACAAAATCTAAAGTAAGTGGCACATTAGAAGAAGGGTGTTTTCACGAAGATAAGACAGATGAACGTTAGTCTTTCATACCTAGAAAGCTTGTCTGAGGTTTCTCTCACAGTTTGCCACCTGTAAAAAGGAGATAATGCTGGTTTTTACCTTGTGTTAAAGTAAATACATTTTTTGTCTGGTGATCTTAACTACAAAAGTACAGAATATTGTCTAAAAGCAAATGTGATTGATTAGATATATTTTACTGTAAAAGTAAAGTGTAACATATATGTATGGGCTTACTCACAGTCGATAAATCCTGTTTGCTCTTTCTTATGTATGCTTCCAATGTAGAATGGATCATGGAACTTGTAATTATCACATTTTTAAAAAATTCATAATTTTTAAGTACTTTTTTCAATAAACTTACAAATGAAATAAACAAAATTAACATGATGAAAATAGCCACCATCAAAAAGTAATAGATAATATTTGCACTTTACATTTCGCAGCTCTTCAAGATCATCCTTTCTTACAAAATTTAATAGTAAACTAATGTCTCACTGTACTCATAGGTGGTAGGCATACTTCAAACCTGAGACCTCTTCAGTAACTGATATTGAGGATATGAAATATTATTGGGCATTTGTTTTGCTTTATTTTAATTTTCTGTTTGACAAGCATGATCCTAGTAATTTTTTTTCTGGTAATACTACTGTAATAATGCTCTAGCACAATCAGTAACTCCATGGTTTTGTATTTTAAAGATAAGTATTTCTGTTTCAATCAGCTTTTTTGCTTTTGTTCGGTTTAGTTTTATTTGTTTTCTGGTTTAATTAATCTTTGAGTGAAGAGGTACTTTTCCTCAAATTGTATATCTCATATCAAGAAATTTCTTCATCATCTAGCATAAGAAGTTACTGCTCTTTTCGTCTACTAACTCAATGTGAAGGCCTTGTTGTGCTGAGAGTTGCAAGAAAAATTATATTTAAATATCCCAACATATCATTTGTTATTTTTCAACTTTTATAAACTGTTAAATTACAGAAATATCTTAATACATCATAATATTAAAAATTTAGGTGCCACCCACAATAATAATGGTAAAAAAATCTGTGTCCTAGAAACTCAAGTATGTTATCTTTTTTTATTTTTATTTTTTCTGACAGATCCTATAAAGGCTAACATGTTGTATTCAGAATATCAGTAAAAAGAAACAGAAATAGCAATAGCTTTGATGGTTGTCTCTTCCTCTTTGTCTTCTTAATTTCTTTCACTGTTCAGTTATCAATTTAGGCATGCAGCAAGGCCCAGCTGCTTACTTCAGGTCCTTTCAGCCTTGCTCTGTATAAGGTAATATAGGTTGCGGGTGTATTTAAATTAAATGACGGGTCCAGCAGGGAGCTTTCAAGATGATCAGGCCTAAACTATATGGTCTAGGATGAGAAACTGAGTGCACTGGACTTGTTTCATCTGAGAAAGAGGAGATTAAGGGACTCTCTAGTAGGAGATTCAGTACTTGAAGGATAGAAGGATAGTTCCAAAGATGATAGAAGCAGGCGTTTCTTAGTACTGTCAGAGTATATAACAAGGAACAATAACCATAAATTTTATTTTGGGTGGTTCTGATATTAGGAAAATATTTGTTGCTAGGAGGACAGTCTAAGGCTCCTAAGGGAAAAAAAAAAAAAAGGAATCAGTATCAGTCTCTTTGTCATAAATACCTGTGCTTCACCTATAGACTCCTAAGAGAATGCATGAACTTTACCATTCTTCTCAGTCTTATTTTGACCACTGAGCTTCCAGGAAACTTTTCAGAAAGAGGATCTGATCCTCCAGGCTTGTAATTTACACGTGCTCAAAGGTGATGGATTTCTATAACAGCAAAAGCGTTCTTCTTATGTGTAGTTAGGATAGACAGATATAAATGATACAATAGGTCAAGGCAGTTGTGGCTCAGTGCTTTAAAAAGATTCAGCACCCAATGTACCATGTAAGTGACAGTCAGTCACCCACAGATACAGTATATAATATGTCCCTGATTTAGGTTATATTCAAGGTCTGTGTTAGGGAATAGACTACCTTAGCTTATTGAATTATTTGGTATACTGCTTCTCATAGAATTTCTTTAGAAACTCCTTATACAGAATTCGATTAGCATAAATAAGTTTGCTTAACATAACTTCTGCAAGCTGTGAACCTTTGAACTTTCTGGTTCATTAAGTAATAAAGACCACAGAGTCTTCAAACTAAAAGATAAGGGGATCTCCATCTTTGGAGACAAGAAACAGGATGGTATCTAGTAGAAGAATGTTATGGATATTGCCAGGAACTTATTTTCTCCAGCTGTGGGTGCAAAATAGCAGCTGAAGGACAGAACTTTAATTGGCAGACCACCTGAAGAAGATGAAGAGGTTTAATAAAGAATGGGGAGATCTCAGGCTAATTTTGCAGTTGGCCTGGAGTGATGTTGGGGAGTAGGGGCTTGGATTGTGGGGGTAAAACTGACCAAGCTTTTTTGTGGTGAGAGTCCCTCTTCAGGAGGCACCCAGCTCAAGCTCTCTATACTGTATTGTAAATAAAATTATTTATTTTAGAGGAATTTCTGGAATCTATGCCTGAGACTCTGCTGCAGGAAACCTAGGGAAAAGGGAACTTCTGTAACAGTCTATATTTATAAACAGGCAATCACTTTTGTTGTAACTACCTTCATATTGCATCCCACATATTTAATCAAAACAAACATAAAAAGTGCAAAAGACTGAGATTCATATAGTCAAAGAGATATTTCAGTCTTTTATGTAATCTGTAACACAAAATCCCTTCCAATACACTCTAAAGCAGAAATAAGAGAGTGTTTATATGTGCTTGGGTCTTAATTGTAAAAAAAAGGTTAGGGTGAATGAGCCCAGGGACAAGAGATCCTGTGAGTCCTCCAGAGTCCACAGGGCTCCCCAGCCTCCTTTGACACCAGAATTTACTAGAAACTGTGATCCACAACTTTCTGCCAGAGACCATGACTGATAACTTCCCTCTTGTGTTGCGTTCACAGCTCAATGACAGCCCCAAACCCTTACCTTTCAGTATAAGATAATCTTCCTTGTGTAAATCATGTTGCTTTTAATCCCCTATTCCTACTGAACTCAGCACTCAGTATGAGCTTCTGCCACACAGAGGGAGGCTCTTACACATACGAAAAGCTGTCATAAATACTTCCTTTTTTACTACTTCTCATAAGAATCCTTGTCTCACATAAAGCAGATTATTGTCTGCAGGAAAGCAGCTGTCCCCAGTTCTCAGATCACACTGAGCTCTGTAGCAGCTGACCTCCTGTTGAACTTGGGTCTGTATCCTGCCTTTTGCCCTCACTTTGCACACTGGGGATGCACAGCCATGCCATGCTTCTCCAGTTTAATCTATAGGCAAACAAGTCTGGGAGGAATGTGAAGTAACATGTCTTATGTAAATAAACATTATAATAGAACATGCTTATTATTTTGATTTAACTTTTTCTCCTGGTTGAATTATTTCGTATGCTTGCAGGATATGACCAAGCAAGAGAATAAGTGTGTCACACTGTATCTGGGTATTATAACGTATAAGAATATTACAAATAGTAACCAGCAGAGTGAAACTGCAGCTTAATTTGGTCTTTACTTTCTGGAGAATCAAGTACAAAAGTGTCAAGGAATTGCTATAAGATATGGTATTCGCTCATGAAGTGGAACTGCCACAGATTACCCGTTAGAAAATCCAGTATTTAGTCTGAAAAACACGGAGGCTTCTCTACTGTTGTTTAGGAATAAGAAGATGAATAGCTGCTGCTTGAGGTTTACATAAGCAATATTCTGTTGGTAATACACCATACTTATTTTGGACTAAGTTCTGTAATGATCTGTTCAATTACTCTATTTTTATTTAATTATATTTTATGCTGTTTTGGTGGGTTTGTGTGTTTTTCTTGTTTTGGTTTGGTTTTTTTTGTGGTTTGGTTGGTTGGTTGGTTTTGGTTTTTATTTTGGTTTTTTGTGCTACAGTAGCACAATTTGCACTTACTAAACTAGACCAATATTTTACCAGCTCTAGGAAGTGACACACAGAGGAAAATGTCATCTTTTCAGATTCCTTTTACAGACAAGTATGTTGAACACTGTGCATGATGAATGCGTACTTCACTTTATCAATCAACCCTTGCAAACCAGTCTGCTTACATTCTGCAGTGAGCTGCATTTACAAGGAGTGCTCAATCCTTAAGAGGATTATGCATCAAAATAAGAACTAGTACAGTAACAAATAGTTCTGTTGGAGCTTCTCAGGATAACATGTAGCTGAACAGTCTATTGTATCACCGTTCTTTGTGTACCTGTCTCTTTCTCTCTCTGTGTTCAACTTAATATTTTTTAAAAAATTAATTGTAGTTGTCTACACTTTTTACAATCCTATAGAAAGTTGTTAGCTGAACAGTTTTTTTTCAACAACAGGAGAGTTTGCAGATTCTAAGTACTTTCACTTTCTGGTAGTGAATATGTTTGCACTTGGAATGTTTCTGTGAGTTTTTCAAATACATTACGTAACTTAACTAAAGCAAGGAGGTAATACAATACTAAATGCTAAAAAATGGTACTATTAAAATAAAGTATAATTACTATATTCATGAGAGAGCAACAGATTATGTCCATTTATTAAGCCTACTCTCATTTTCAGTTTGCAGCCAGTGGGAGTTTTGCTAACTACTTCTAAAGAAATTGGATCCGTCCTATAATTAACACAGAAACCTGAGAAAAGATGATTACATGTTTTATAAAACATATTATAATTTCATTTCTTTTTAAGAATAAATTGCAATACCAGCAAACATTCGAAAGTAAAAACTGTGGCTTAGCAAACGGTCTATATGTAGAACCAAAAGCTGATATTCATAAACGTTCTTACCATATACAAAGTTTGAAGATCCAATTTTAGTTCTTCCTGGTCCTATGTGATCCCCACTTATACTCAGTATGCAGCACCCACATCATACATAGAAGAAGTTATTTTACTTTTGGGATATTTAAGATTCCCTATATAAAACCCATTACACAATTATAACCTAAATGTTTTTATTAAATTCACCTTTGTACTTTACCTTAATTATAGTAATTATAAAAAGGAGTAATTCTTGATGAAAACACTTTATTTTCTTATTATTTAGTATATTCTTCTGCTATATTGAAGTTTTATTTCTAGATCTACTGATTAATGCATCTTTTTCTGAATATTGACCTGAATTTCTGGATAGTTAATATCACATATTTTGTCGATGTTTCTGAAAAGCCTTAGTTATCCTTTTGATTAGAATTTTTATCTGCCTATACTTGATATTCCACTCCTTGACTGTTTATTTATAAAGCTTAATAAGACATCATTAAAGATAAAATTGAGGACACTAATAAAAATAATTAAGTCAATGAAATATACGTTTTAAAATTTAGCTAGGATCTATATCAATGTAATCTGCTATTAGTTCAAAAAACATAAGTTTCATAAACTAATAATACAGTAATATACATACCTTTTACTTGCATTATAAAAATGCAATGTTTAAAGGTTAGATTCAGCTGATTAAATGTAATGATCTGTACATAAGCTAGACAACAGCTTTCCCATATAGTCAATTAAAGAAACAGGCATCTCTAGAACACTATTGACCACAATATGAAGTAAAATGTCTTAAATTTCAGACAAATATAAATATAGATAAATATAAATGTAAAATTCAGATAAATGTAAGTGCTTACTTTTGTCCATTGTGCATATAATTGAATCATTTGCTAATACACAAACATTTGCATGATCAATATCATGAGATTATTAGACAGAGACTAAAACCAAGTAGTTCGCTCGTTAGTGTAAAGGACTTAAATTTTTAACTTATTTTGCCACAGCGATTCTGATATTAAGGTCTGAGCTTTCTAACTCTGTTTCTTGCATTTTTGGGGTCTGATAGCTCCAAAGACAACCCTGGAGGGCAGTACACTTGTTCTTGTCCAACTATTTGGCTCCCTGGCAAACTGATAATTAGAAGGAAGACAGAAGGTAGTAATGTATGCTAAGACCTTCCTCTACTAATGTACTTGCTGCTCAGACTGTCCCCTTGACGAGTCTTTTTATATTACTATCAATTAAGTTTAAAAAGTAGGTTTTTGATTATTTAGAAATTAATAAATGGAAAACATAGTGTCACTTCTGTAAGAGGGCTCAATGGATGTTCCCCCCACCCTTTCTCATAGCAGTATGTGCATATTACAATATAGTTCTCTGAGGGCCAGCTTAGAAATAAATCATAAAACTTGGGATTTTCTTCTAGTTAAATTAAGAAAAGCACAACTAGAAGTCATTTTTATATATCAGTGACTTATTTCACGATGTTTATAATTAAGATATCAGCTCCTCAGAAAAAAAAAAAAAAAATCCCTCCAGAGGGTTCATCACAGTGATATCTCACTCCAGGGAGAAAACTGCAATTAGGCTCACCGTAAAAAGGGAGTGAATTCATGTGAATTAGCATTAAGCAAAAATATTAGACTTGAGTTAAAGGAGAAATCCATCAACTCTGAGGTAGTAGTACATTGTAATATAACTGGAAATGGCAATGTCAGCAAAACATCTTCTCTGTCCTTAAATCACTGTGGCCTACGGACCTGTGTAAGGATGCTTGTTATAACCATCAGAGATCAACAGATGTCTGTGTTGCATCTCACTGATTTTTGCAAGACAGCATGAAGATAAAGATGATGCCATTCTTGTCAGAATAAACCTAGAATCCCCATGACTAAATTAAGTGTTTCTTCTGCATGATGGATGCTGTTTCTATGAAAACAATACAACACAAGAAAGTAGCTTATATAGTTTCAGCTAGTGAGCTGAACTGTGTACAGTTTCAAAAGACCTACATTCAAGGTAGCTTTCACTACTTTGAAAGTAAATTAAACTACCTCAATGTTAGTGAACTCAAAGTGTGCACACTTGGGAAATGAGTCTGGAATATTTAGCAGCATATTAGCATCCCGGCTTATTAAGCATTTTTCATTTAGCTAATCCATGAATGATTGAGATTCAATTAATTCAGTCAGCTGGCTGATTCATCAGTTTCTCTGCTAAAAGTTGATGATCATGATGAGAGAACTGATCTATTGCTCTTTAGTTTCTCCAGAAAGACAAGGCATAAAAGTGACCTCCTTTAGCTGTGAGGAAGTTGGCTGTGCTGTTACTAAGCCAGTCACAGATATGACAACACATTATACTGATGCAGAGGAGCAGAAATTAATCAATCAAACATGTCTGAGCTAATTTCCGTGCTGCTTTAATAGTTAACAGAATAAACGAGAGGATGTGTTTCCAGGACATAATTAATCTTGCCTTAATGTAGACATCGAAAATAGTTCAGGTGAATTTTGCCTCTTATGTTTCCATTTCTCCCTTCTTAATCTGAAATAAAATTGAGAAGACTAGCTAGTCTGCAACACTGGTGCCTAAGGATATGTAACTTATTTCTAATGTTAAATAAAAATTCTGATGTTTCCAGTTATTTTGTTACTGTCCCCTCAGCAGAACAATAGGTTACTTCAGTTTCTATGAAGATATCTCAATAAAACAGCTAGCAAAGACAAAAGGCACACTTGCATCAGGTTCCTAAAACTGCATTAATCCTTATTTGCCTGATCATATGAATTACCAACATGGTGATCACAATTCAAAACCCTGTGTGTCATGAATAATTCCAAGATATGGAGAAGATATTTTAATTGTTCAGTCTTAATTCTAATTGTGAAGTAAGATGGAGAGCTGTTCATTCCTTTTCTGTGGTTACTGTTGTTTTTAAAGCAGATTTCTTCTGAGAGAAACTATATAAGAAAACAATTTTAAGGAAAATAAAAACACTTTCTTTATAGATTTTAAAGACATTAATACTCTTTAGGTGAGGTGAAGATCTTTTGATTTCCTGATTATTTTTCAATTACTAAAATTTGTAAAGACTCTCATTAAAAAGTTATATTAAAAATAACAAAAAAACACCCACCCCAAAACCAAACCAACAAACAAACAATAACAACAAATCAACATCCCAAACATTTCTAAAGGTGTTTTATTTGGAGTTTTTAAAGTGTGATAGAAAAAAAATCAACATTTTCTATTGCAGTTTTTATGGATTTTACACATTAAAGTAATTCAGCTAAAATTAATTAGAAACTTTCCATGGTGAGTGGGAATAAAAGGGGAAATACTTGGCCTTTCTTTGCTGGGCTTTACAATTACTTTAGGTGAATAAAGTGATCTTTGTTTCATATCATAGGAGTAGTTCAGAGATAAACATGCTGAGGATACTTGGCTAGCTAGAGTGTGGGAAAACAGAGGGAGAGACAGGGAGAAGTGATCAGCTAACCAAGTAAGTCAACTGGAAGAAAGGAAAAATTGACTCAGCCTTCTCCATATTTACACCGATGACACAATTCTGATTTACCTCCCAGGAACCAGTTGAGTGAAGAGATTTTCAGTTTCTTGTATAAGACCTGCAGGGTTTTAATCCACAACATTATAAATACAGTGGTAAAGCATCGTAATTTTCCTCCTGAGATGTAGCCTTTGGAAGAATGCAACTGTAAACTTTGTTGCTCAGAAAGTCTGATCAGTCAGTTGTCACTTTCTGTCTGACTGTGCTTTGTAAACAGTTGGACTTCTTTCTCTTGAGGCTTGTACACTGCTTTTTATCTCACAGTACCAATCTCAAAGCTTAAATAAATTCAAAAGTACTGTAAATGTAATACTAAAGATCACAATTTTACTGTATGAGTTTTGAAGTAGCTATATTCTCTGGAGATACTCTACATCCCATTAAAGACATATGCAGAGAATCTTTTGCTCCCATCCTATACATCCCCAGGCCTGTACTTCTGTACATGGTGAAATAGTTTTAAATATTTTTATGACACACTAGTGCAACACCCACATTATATAGCAGAAATGTTGTGATTTTTTCCCTTCTTTTAACTCAGAGGAATAAATAACAAACATCTCCCTCACGTTATCGCTACATGTCCCAACAAATCAGTGGGGATATAGTTCAAGAGTGATTGCCAGTATATTTAATTCTTACTATGCAGCTGAGGACTCTGAAGCTACAATGTCTTTATGATAGTTTACAGTTGCTCTTCTCAAGTTTAAATGTTCCAAACCCCAAATGCAAACCATTGACTTAAATAAGAAAAACAGACTAACAAATAAATAAATCCTAGGACATATTTTCTTCTTTCAAGTACATAATTTATCAACACATAACGTCATGCTGGTTTTAGACATAAAAGTACAATCTTCAATAGCACAGCAGTAAGAAATAGAACTATGCCTCACTCAAGAACACAAACAAAGGTCTGTATCATTGTGAAAGTCTTAAACTGGAAAATTCCAACATTAATTGTTCATGAGATTTGTTTATAAAACAATAATTTGGTGTAATCTAATTGCTCTATTTTGAAAATTTGATAAGTAAGTTTCCATATCCTTATTACTCAAAATTCTGATGTGGCAAGGTAACTCTAGATGTCTAAGTACAAAAGAGTATAACTTTCCATCTTGAAAACATTTTGCAAAGCACATTGCTCTAGAGAGAGCAGTGGGGTCACTCACTACATGGTTTTCCATTAGGCAGCAGGATGAGGGATTCGTTGAAGAAAGTGTCATGACAGTGAGTTAGGCTTACAGATAAGCTGAAGAACAGTGCTTTGAAGGTTTCACCAAAACTGACATATTTTGCAAAACATTTTGCTTTGAGCAAATTAACTTTTTTCCCCTCATGCTTAAATGAAGCTTTTAAACAATCCTAAAAGGATTAGATGGTAGTCCATAAGACTGGACATTCTGGTAATATTAAAACTTTCCTCTGGTCTGACTGATTTACTGGCTTATCTCTCATTCCCCATTATGCATTTAGAAAACACCTCTAGCTAATTATGTTTTCTCCTTCATACCCGTATTTTGTAAATAATCAGGGGACATAGGTATAGTCTAGATGCAACTGGGACTCATTATCAGGTGAATAGCTACCAAACAGTTACTTGCTAAACACCTGTGTTTGACATTCTTGAATCAATAAACATACAGCAAAGACGAAGGGATAGAAGTAACACAGTAATGTTGGTTTATGTAATATAATAATAACCTGGACACATTGTAGAGATTGTTCATCTTCTTCAAAAAACTTCTTAGCAAATGGCTGGGGTTGGAAGTGACCTCTGGAGATCATTTTGGTCACTATTTAAGTACCACTTACTAAAAGCACAGGATCAGGCAATTCCAAAATGCTGAAAATCTAACAGGCAAGGCAAAAAGCCAGCTTGGTTGAGCAAGAATCTTCTTGAAATAAGGTGAAAAAGAAATTATATGGTCAGTGGAAGCAAGGTCAGGCACCATGGGAGGACTACAGAGACGTTGCTTACCACTGTAGGGAGGAAATTCGTGTGGCTAAAGCTCAAATAGAATTGAAGCTGGCCAATACTGTGAAGGACAACAAAAAAGGCTTTTTAAAATATATTAATGGCAAAAGACAAACTAGAAATAACATTGGCCCACTACTCAATGAGCATGGTCACCTCATTAACAATGACATAGACAAAGCTGAGACATTTAATGCTTTCTTTGCCTTGGTCTTCAACACTGAAGATAGACTTGGGGGCCCCTGTAGCCCTGGTTTAGAGAACTGTGGCTGCATGAACAATAAACTCACAATCAATCTAGAACTTGTACAAGACTTGCTACTCCAGTTAGATCCCAACAAGTAGATGGGGCCTGACGGGATTCATCCAAGGGTGCTTAAAGAGCTGGCTGACATCACAGTAAGACCTCTCTCTGTGGTTTTGCAACACTCCTGGGAATCTGGAGAAGTCCTGGATGACTGAAAGCTGGCAAACATTATCCCAATCTACAAGAAGGACAACAGGGATGGTGCTGGCAACTACAGGCCTGTCAGCATTGCTTATGTTCCTGGCAAAATAATGGAGAAGAGCGTTCTTGGAGTTATCAAAAAACATCTAAATGACAATGCAGTCATTGGTCCCAGCCAGCACAGGTTCATGAGGGGAAAGTCCTGCTTGACCAACTTAATTTCTTTCTATGACAAGGTTACCCACTTAGCTGACCAAGGGAAGCCTGTTGATATGACGGTTTTGGATTTCAGTAAAGCCTTTGATACTGTTTCTCACAGTATCCTTCTGGACAAGATGTCCAGCATACAGCTGGATAAACACACAGTGCAGCGGGTGAGCAATTGGTTGATGGGCCAGGCTCAAAGGGTTCTAGTAAATGGGGTTACGTCAGGCTGGCGACCAGTCACTAGTGGGGTTCCACAGGGATCCATCTTAGGGCCAGCACTCTTCAATGTCTTCATAAATGACTTTGACACAGGAATTGATGGAATACTAAGTTTGCTAATGACATAAAATTGGGAGGAGCTGTTGACACGCTTGAGGCCAGAGAGGCCCTGCAGAAGAATCTGGAAAAATCACAGAACTGGGCAATCATCAACTGCATGAAGTTCAACAAGGGCAAGTGCTGGATTTTGCACCTGGGAAACAGCAACCCTGGCAGTACATACAGACTGGAGGCTTAGATACTGGAAAGCAGCTCTGTGGAGAGGGATCTGGGGGTTCTGGTGAAGGCAAGTTGAACATGAGCCAGCAGTGTGCCCTGGCAGCCAAGAGGGCCAGCCATGTCCTAGGGTGCATCAAGCACAGCATTGCCAGCCAAGTGAGTGAGGTGATTGTCCTGCTCTGCTCTGCACTGGTGCGGCCTCACCTGGAGCACTGTGTGCAGTTCTGGGCGCCACAAGATAAAAGGGATATAAAGCTACTGGAGAACGTCCAGGAGAGGGCTACAAACTTGGTGAAGGGTTTGGAGAGGAAGCCATATGAGGAGTGGCTAAAATCACTTGGTTTGTTCAGCCTGGAGGAGACTAAGAGGAGACCTCATCATGGTCTACAGCTTCCTTACAATGGGTGGAGGAAGGGCAGGTGCCAGACTCTTCTCTCTGGCGACCAGTGACAGAACCTGAGGGAATGGCAGGAAGATGTGCCAGAGGAGGTTAAGGTTGGACATTAGGAAATGGTTCTTCACCCAGAGCATGGAGGAGCATTTGAACAGGCTCCCTAGGGAGGCAGTCACAGCCCCAAGCCTGACAGTGTTCAAGAAGAGACTGGACAACACCCTCAGATACACGGTGTGAACTGTGGGGTTGTCATATGCAGGGACAGGAGTTGGACTTGATGATCCTTGTGGGTCCCTTCCAACTCAGGATATACTATGATTCTATGATCTAGTCCAACTCACCTGCTAAAGCAGGTTCACCTAGAGCACATTGCACAGGAATGCATCCAGGTGAGTTTTTACTATCTCCAGAGAAACAGACACCACGACCTCTCTGGGCAACCTGTTCCAGTGCTCTGGCACCCTCAAACTAGAGGAGTTATTTCTTATATTCAGATGGAACTTCTTGTGATTCAGTTTGTGCCTGTTGCCCTTCATCCTGTCATTGGGCACCACTGAAAGGAATCTGGTCCCATCCTCTTGACACCTGCCCCTAAGATATTTATAAGCATTGATAAGATCTCCTCTCAGTCTTCTCTTCCCCAGGTTAAACAAACCCAGCTGTCTCAGACTTTCCTTGCAAGAAAGATGCTCCAATCCCCTAATCATCTTTATAGGCCTCTGCTGAACTCTCTCCAGTAGTTCCTTTCTTAAACTAGGAAGCCCAGAACTGGACACAGTACTCCAGATGTGACCTTACCAGGGCAGAGGTGAGGCAGGGGGATAACCTCCCTCTACTATTTTATTTGCTAGAAAATATTTAATTTTTTTAATATATATATCTTGGCACGTGTTCTTATTTTAAAAAAGCACAATTTATCACCTTGATAGAAAGTTTTACCATAACTGCTGCATCAAGCAATTATTTTGTACAGACCAGATACCTTACAGATGCTTTTTCTCTGATGATACTAGCTTGTAAAGTGTATTTAGTTTTTATTTAATACTTTGTGTTCCAGTGAACTAAAAAATACAGATGTTTTTCAAACCAAATTTTACAAAACCTATCTTTGCATGCATTGCATTTTAAACTCATACAGTATTTAGATTTTTTTTTTATTGTTTACTTTGGGTGTTCGGTTTTGGTTTTTGTTGGGTTGGGTTTTTTTTTTGTTTGTTTGTTTGTTTGTTTTGTTTGTTTTTTTCTTTTAGACTTCTATTTTCTCTCTGGAGATTAGGATATTTCACAGTAGTTATGTTAAATAGTAATACAGTCGAACTGATTTTACAGGCCTTTGGATATATTGATTTGAATTTTTCAGTTCTTGGAGCATTTACATTTGACCCAGCAGCTTATGAAAGTTGAAAAGGCACCAAGCCTTGCAAATCTTCCGAGGTGTGACAAAATTGCTTGTACTCCTGTGAGTACAATGCTGAGTTGAGTCATGTACAAACATGAGTGCACCATAATGCTTATAATTCTCTAACACAACCTATTTTGTACTTCAGGTTCACTTGTTTGATCAAGGAGTTAAGTGCTGCACCCTTTGGGTTTAAATCTAGTATTTTGCACCCTTCCTTTTCTTCTCTCTTCTCTTCTTTGTGATCATGACACATTTTTTTTAATTCCTTGAGAGAGTATTTTACTACCAAGTAAAGTATCACGAACAGTACTGTGTAAAGTCAATTTCTTGTATTTTACCGTTTCAAACACACTTGAAAAGGCCCTAGTGTTCCCCACTTTTTATGGAATGAAAATTATGAGTGAGGTTTTAGTACTCTCTTTCTCCATCCCGGAACTGGAAGTCTTTCAGCTTCTGGTTTTATCTCTGACAATAACTATTCGAGCAACTGCATCATTTGCTGTCTTTCTTTGTGCCCCATGTTCTCTTTTTGCAATATGAGAATAATGACACAGATTTCATCTAGAAATTGCTCTTTGCCCTTCAGTGGTCATACAGTCACATGTCAGCATTAAAAATAGACTTCTAGACTACACAGTTATTTCCTTGTTTCCTTTACCAAACAATATCACATAGTAATGTAATTACCTTCATCTTGGCCTATCTTAAAAACTGTTCTTGCTTGGCAATGCTAAATGCCATGGCCATTTACCTCATTCTTGAATTTAATCAATGAAAATCTGTTCTATTGTATTGTCTTCTTTTTGAGCTTTTGACTATGTTACTTTTTTTTTTTTTATTTTTTTGTCTTTTTTTTATTTTTTTTTCTTTTTTTTTTTTTTTTTTTTTTTTTTTTTTAATTTTTCCAAGCTTTTGTCACTAATACAGTGATGTAATCAAGGACGATTCTAGATTTCATATGATTACAGATTTTATATTTACTATAAATGCCATTTTTTGCACATTATTATTTCCTAATGAGTGGATAACATCTGCATTCATTCATGTTGAAATTGAATGTCATGGAGAATTGTATTATCCAGAATTTTGTTTCCTTGCTGTGTTTTGTTGTTGTTGGGTTTTCTGTGTGTGTGTGTGGTTTTTGTTTGTTTGGGTTTTGTTCATTTTTGAGGAGGAGGTTAGAACAATCCCATTTTCTGTTTAAGAGCAGCTCTGCTGGCATTGCCACTGATAGGGGAAGTTTTGTTGCACTCATTAGAACTTAAGATACTTGAAAAAACATGCCCTCAGGGATTTTTGTTTGTTTGTTTGTTTTATTTTGTTTTCATGATGCACGTTAGGAAAACAAGAGAGAGATCTCAAAAGAGGCAGAGAACATAAAGCAAGATATATGACAAAGTCTATTAGAGTAAATTGTGTGATAAGAAAATACACAAAACCAAACAGAACACGCCTGTTTTCATAACATAAATCCTACTTGCCCTTTTAATGATAGATAAAACAGATACCTTCTTAGAGAGAATCCCTAGATGCAAAAAAAAAAGTCCAAAGTATTTAAGTGCTCAAAACCAAAGCAAGAATATGTATATTTGCTTTGTAATTAGTACAGTAACCAGTAGTTTTATAGAAATACTTTTTTTAAATTACTTGGAAAATACATTCAATTTTAAAAGAATACTTGTGACTGATTCAATACAGTGAGATAAAAGATATCAAGGATCAAAGCCTGTCTTAATTATCTTAAGCCACTTGGTCTGGTTCTGCTGGTGCTTCTGAACTTTGGTAGAGTCTTTATACCAGTGAAGAAGGAGTATAGCAAGACCATACCATGAACTTTCTTATTCTAAAGATGTGTCCTTTCCCAGTGAAGACATAAAACTACAGTGCCTGGGAATGATACATATATGTCAGAAAAGAATTCAATGAAGACAGGAAATCCTTTGCCAGTGATTTGCAGCTAGGTTATGGTCCATTTAGAGCAGCTGAGTGGCACAGTGGGATCATAACTATATTTAAGAATCTGGCAAAATATTTCCCTGAGGTTTTTCCGTTACTGAAGTAACTGATCTTCTATGCATTTTTATATAATCCATACTCCATTATAGCCCTAGAAAACAACAACAAAAAATATATGGAATGATGATTTGTCTATTTATAGATATTTATAGACTATATTTACCATACATATTTTTTCAAAACTTTCTGATACTTCTTCACTGTATTTTGTACAAACTATGGTTTCTAAAAACAGCTCTTTGAGTTCACACCATCTAGCTATACATTTTCTTTTTTTTTTTTTTGGTAACTATAGTCCTAATCTCTAGAAAAGAAGTCTACGGCATTATGCTGATTATATTTCTGGGAAGGTTAGATTCGTACCGCACTCTCCCCACTTTGAATCGTGCATATATCTGCTAGTGATTAACAAGAAAGTAATGTTGTTCTTTCATATTTTGAATACAGGTTCACAGTGCTGGTTTTGTATGTCGAGGCACCAGCATGTGTGGTAGAAACTCTCTACGGTACACATTTTTCTTGTATTATTAGCATTGACTCTAACAAATTAGCAGAAAAACAAAAACAAAACAAAAACTAAAAACACCCAAAAATTTACAAAGAGCAGAATAATTATATAAAAGATTTTTTTTTTTTTTTTTTTTTCCTTCCTGAGACTGGTTCCTACAGTGCTGTATTATATATGCCTCAAAAAAGTACATATAGCTATCTAATTTACAGATTCTCAGGCTTGGTTAAAGGAGTTTTATTATATTTAATTTAAAAAATGAAAAACGTATTTTTCCATTCATTACAGAGATATGATAATGATTAATACTTTGTAAAACTATCTGGATAGAATATATTCATTTTCCTTCAGGTTTGTGAAATAGATGCAAAGATGTGAAAAGCTTGTTTTACAGCAGTGTAAAGCATCTTATGAAATACTTTGGCTATTAAAAAATGAAGCAATCATGGTATTACTTTTACTTATTCCTACTTAGAGCCTTCTGTTTGCATTTCTAACAGCTATCTTTCCTAAAGAAGACATTTGGGTTTAGTTGTGATTTATGGCAACATAAGGGAAAAAGCTGCCAGAAGTGATTTTAATCCACTAAAAGAAGCTTTATATAATGATGAAATCACAAATTATAGATGCCTTTTGCCAAACATGATTTTTTTCTTATAATTAAATCCTCACATACAGTTGTCCTTCTGTTATTTACTTAAAAGCCTAACTTTTATTTGTTTACTTTGCAGAATAGTTTTGCTCATAACTATTTAGAGCTGCTAGGAGAGATCATATTAAGGCAATAAATATCTTATGAATAACATGCCATTCTAAAAAAGAGAAGGGAAAGAAGATTTTTTTTTTTTAAACATAGTTATAATCTCCTGTAAATTGCCAAGTTCTTCCTGAGAGTTGCTAAGCACCTAGCACTGCCCTTGGAGTCCATGGGAGCTGTAAGTGCTCACAACCTCCTTAACATCTTAACCCTGAGCACCTGGTACTCTTACTTACCCTACGTGTCTAAGGCTTAAAAGACGTCAGCATTGCCTATGTTACATGCTGTGCTGTAGAAAAGTAGGAGTGGCCTGTACAAAAACAAACAAACACACACTAAAAAAACCCCACCTAGTTCGAGCACTGGAAGCTGTTTAGCAGAAAAGAATTGGGAACTTAATTCTCTGAGGTACCTTTGGGTGTGCATTCTTGCTTGCCACTAGCTGATCCTATGATGCTTCTGTTAAATACACAGAGAAACCGAGGTTGTGTTCAGAGGCAAATGGCTATGTTAGTAGGATTGCTTTCATGAGGTAGGTAAATCATTATAGTGAATGTCACAGCTGTTATCGAGGTCTCACCTTACTGCTCAGGGGCAGGCCAAAGCAGCTCCCTGAGAACTGCTCTGGTTTATCCTCTTCCCCAGCTGTTCCCTGAGAGACAATTGTTGGCGAGGTTCAGTTCTACTATACTGACATCCATCAGGAGAACGTCTTCCTGTCATATGGTAAACCTATGCTTGGTGATATTAGAGGGGAGAGAAGTAAAAATTGGAAAAGCCTAGAGGCTGACTACTAACAGTAAAACAATTCATGTGGTCTGCAGGTTACTCTCCCTCACTTTTCTTAAGAGAAAGAATGTTGCCAGGACAGAGCACCCTACGTTATTTTGTCAACAGAAACTTATTTCAAGCTATTCAGGAACAATGTATTTTTGAGCACAGGCTTACGTACGCATCTGAGGGAAACGCACTAACCCTACTGCTTTCAGGGTGACCCTAGATGAAAATACTATGTAAATACTAAGTTGTGTCACACAGGAGTCCTGGGTCTGTGATATATAGCTTTTGCCTACCAGTATTGGAACTCACTATCTCATCTAGCTACTGTTCTTAAGACACAGTCACTATCCTGATTTACAGACCTTAATGCAAAGGTTCACTTGCACTCAACGATGCAAGTGACATAGGTATTTACCAATACAAGAATACAAAAAAACAAAACCAGAACAAACCGCAACCAACCAACCAAAACAAACAACACAACAAAAATCCTATCTAATCATTAAGAGAGAGAACAATAAAGAACGGATTGATTGTGAAGAATTCTAGTTTTGCTTTTTCCATTTTCTATCTTTAAAATTGTCTTGATGAGCTGAAAAATAAATACCACTTCTTCTTATTGATATTGATCAGAAGACTACTTTTTTCCACAGAAAATAGCCAGAAATTGTCCAGCCTTTTTTTTTTTTTTTTTTTTTTTTTTTTTGGTAGAAAACTGAGTCTTCATTGTTGCTTTTATTGCCAGAGGAGACAAAGCAGAAAACTTTTATCTTAGGTCTGACTCATTTTTGAAGGACTAAAACCCAATAAAAAAATATTTTTCTTGTCTCTCTGTTTTATGGACATGACCTTGGAAAATGAGAAATTAAGTGGTATTGCATCTGAGATAGCTTACTCAGAAGAGATCCATTCTGGCATCTGGAAAAACTACACCATCGATGAGAGAAATTGGTTCTACCATTTTTGTTTGTCATTAGGCCAAATGAAAACAAAAGCTCAAGTAAGATTTATTACATTCTTCATAGTAAAATATGTATGGGCCTCACAACAACAACAAAAAAGACTTACAGAAATTCTTTTCTCCCTGATCTTTCTATAAACAGATAATTTTGTACGATGTTAAACTGTATTTGTTTGTGATCACTGAGAGTCACTCCTGGAAGTATTAGATAGTCATAATTTTTTGTGTTATTTTAATGGTTATGAAGATTATTGGTTTAATTTACCACTTTGCTCAATTCTCTCCTGTGTCTACCAAGTTTCACAATTTTATATAGATTTTATGATAGTCTCAGTTTCAGAAAACTCAAAGGAGAGATGAAACAAATTATTATAATTTTCTTTCTAATAATTTCTTCAGGTATTGAGATTATATAGTAGTTCTGGAATTTTATGATTCTTCACTTAGTCTTTGTATTTTCCATACACACATTTTTATAAGCTTTCATTGTGGTTTTCAGTCATACACAATGTGTTTCATCTTTCTGAACTTGTTATCAGACTGGAAAATGATACTAAACTAATTGGTGACATCAGTGGTATATAGTCATATTGCAGTCATGCTAAGTTGGTAATTTTACTAATTATTACTGTAGAGGGAAGCAATCAAGCTACTTAGTGTGCAATAAAGGTAAATTATCATGAGGTCACTCAAGTTGTCGCTCAAAGAGGCAAAAAGCCTATGCTGACTCTATAATTTACAAACGTGTATCCCTGTAACAGTTAATTAGGATGAGTTCCAAAAGAGTAGGAGTATTTTCTCAAATGATATCAGTGCAAAGGTGGATACTGCTTAGACACCACCCAACTGGCAGGGACTAAATAGTTATGGCTTTCGCAGAAAAACAGATTAAAAATCTGTAATGACTAATAAACTCACTATTTAACTTCTTTGGTTTTCTTGCTTCTGATTCTGAAGGTTAAAAAGAGTTTTATCAAACATGATGTCTTTGCCACTGTGTTGGCACAGACTTGACTTCTTAGGATTACACTGATTCGAAGTAAATATTAGGAAGAAAAAGATTACTAATACTAAATGTTACCTTTGGCTGAAAGGTTAGGTTAGAAGCTTGAAAGAGACTTCTAACAGTTGGATTAGAAATTAGAGTCTAAAATAGTGTTCAATAAGGACTACAGGGGATAAAAACAGTATTAAAGCTAACATGACTGCCCCCATAATAATTAAGATCATAAGTAAAAAAAAGCTACAACATTTTTCTAGCACTATTATGTGTATCTGAGAGCTTCAGCACATGCAGTATTTCTGGATAAAATCATTCAACAAGCAATTATTCGAAATCAGGCGATACTGTTTTTCGTAGTGTTATTTGTCATGTCAAAAAGTCTTTGAATTATAGCAGTAAAATCAGCTGCTCAGTGAATCACAGTGGAAAACATTTGTTTAAATGAAGTGAATAATATTTCATTTTTATTTCAGACTCAACATTTCTTTCCTTATGCTTTAACACCGTATGAACCTGCACGTTAATTTTAATTATTTCTAAAATTTGTTATATGAGGTTCATAAAAAAACATTCCTCGAAGTTTAAAGCAGATCTTGAATTCTTGACACTGTGTTCTGTAGCAGCTTCTAGGTGCCTGAACTTATATACTTGAAAGAAGAGAGGGTTAATAATAATGATATTCTGGTTCTTCTTGTCTTTAAGTAGCCTTGGTTAATTTGTACAGCTCTAAGACACTAGGGTATACTGAACAGAAATGACATCCAAAAAGCACAGTGCTGTACTAGCTCGTAAGACTTTCATAAATAACATAAGCAACTATTACAGACTTACTCTTTTATCTAATTAATGGGCTATGCATGCCTGGAATGATTATCCTTTCATATTTTCTTTCTGTTAGTTTTCTAATAAGATATATGAGATGAAAATATATTACATTTCTTATTATGACTGTTTTGCCTGTGGGAAAAGCAATTGCATGCATTTTGGTCAAACTTACAAGCAAGTAGAAATGAAAGACACTTATGTCTAGCACAGAGAGTTATACTACAAAACTAAGAGACCATTAAAATTGCATGTATTTCATCTCCTTTTTTTCTTTAGCAGCAACCAGTAGTAGCATCAGAAATCGTCTTCATTCATTTTAAGGCAGCAAAATGATGACATTTTCTACTTGCTTAGTCTATAAGTTGTTGATCAGATAGTGTTAGTTTAATTCTTTGGTCTGCCATGGCTTCTCTCTGTTACCTGGTCTAAATTGTCTAGATGTTTAAGAGTGAGTAAATGCCTAATAATTCAGATTTTAGCCTTTAATAACAATTTTGGAAATAAGACACATGACAATCATCTGGTCTGTTCAGTGACACAGTTTCCAAAATCTTTGACATAAAATAATGTTGCTTGACTCAGTCCCTTTACCAGCCTTTCTGTGTGGGAATGCACACTGCAAAGTCGTCTATTTAACATCCCGTAGGCAATAAAAGCCTACTCTGCCTTCACTCTCAGGCAACTGGAAGATATACTGCTATTTTTGTATGGCACAGTGTTTAAACACCACAGAGAAGGACTTGGCTATCATCAGCTAAGTACCACAGCAGTTACTCTTAAATGGTTGCTGGAGAGATTGGTGCATATGAGTAGCTTATGTCTGCCTTCAGAAAACATCCCCTCAAATGTATGAGTCACGGTATTGCATATTTTCACAGCCCAAACACATTTTTTTAACAGACAGCCTATACACATGTTGCTGTGTATATATATATATATATATGTATGTGTGTGTATCTGCGCCACAAAATTCCAAAGCTTAAAACGAACCTACTAACTTTACTGAATGCGCACCATTAAAGTTCAAAACTCTCCTTTTTTAGACTTACGGTGGTTAACTGAAGCACAGTACCATTGCTGATACCATTTACAAATACAGTACCATTTCAGCCTCAATTTATAATTGCTACCTGACACATTCTCAGGAAAAGTGGTGAAGTATTTCCCCCAGTCTCCCTCCATTTTGCAAGAAAAGGAATTATCTTCTAGTCTGTAATTTACGTTAACTGAAGAGGACGCTAAGAAAAGGACAACTTTATGTGAGAGCTGGGAAATTTCATTTGACATCAGTGCTGTGCTAGAATAAAGTTCTCATGAATTAGTGACTTTTCTTCAGTGCTTATTGATTTATTTCACCAGCTAGTTTCTATCTTTCTTGTTATGCTTTACACTATCACACATTCTTCTAACCTTTTTTTATTTGTTATTATGGGCAGACTACTTCATTGGTAATATCGTGCAATTTAATAACTCTATATGAATCAGACTATGACTCCATAGTATTTTTCAGAAGCTGTTATAATATTTTCACTGTAATTTCTTAAGGGGTTTAGATGATTTGGATTGTGGTAACAGGACAAGAAATTAGGAGCACCTCAGTTGAAACTTGTACAAGTAGACACACAGAATGTGTTTAATCCGAATTATTTTGGATGCTTATTTAAGAATAAGGTTAATCTTACTCAGGAAGTGTTTATTTATCTCCCAATAAAAAGATGGTTAATCAGCTTGCAAATGTGTAAATTATTACACTTGAGCACCAACTTCACTTCATATGTCTAAATTGAAACAGTATTACAAATTTCTTGAACTCCTGTTTCCCAAATAGAACCTTATTATTAGACATCACTATTGTACTATAGGTGTAGTATTTAAACATAAGATTTATGAGCATTATCATCTACATAAATGTCATATTTTCTTCTAGAAATATCTCAGCAAAGGGAATATTATCAATTAAAATTAGTAAAGAAGAATAACAAATCTTCCTCTTTCCTGTGTAATCCTCAGAGATTCCCTCGCTTTGTCTGCTTGACAATTCTATAGGATACCAGATACATTGACTCTTAGTCTTCATGCTTATGCTCATATTTAAAATTGTATATATAAAAAAAGATTTTATAACCCAAATATATATATATCTTCCCCCACCCCCTTCATGTTAGTTGCAATTCGCTCTTACTTTAATAACCAAATTTCCATGTAGTTTAATGATAAGGGGTCACATCTAATAACAATTTTGATAGGTATATGCCCAAAAAATTAAGTTAGCTTAAACTGACTCAGTGTCTTTTAAAGTCTCAGCTTTTTGAAAAATATCAAGAAAATGATCTTGTGTTCTTCAAAGGCTTGTATAGTTTCCAGAAGGATGCACATGCCTGTCTGCCCAATTGAAATGCTGGACAGTTTGAACTGGTTTATCTCAAATACAGAATTCACCTAACGGAAGAAATGTAGTTGTGCAATACAGAGGTTATCAAGGTGACCATAAAGTAGGGTGGTTAAGAATGTTAACTAAGGGGATGTTATTCCTTTTCTTAATTTAATCCATCATTGAAAAAATCCACATAAACATTTCATAAGAAGTTCCAGGTAAAACTAAGAACCTAGCTGGAATGCACTTTACTAAGTCTAAGAAATTTCCTTAAGTTTTAAACCAAGCAGAATATACAGTTAAGCAGGAAAAAAAAAATCAGTGAATCTGTGATATATTCTGAAAATAAACTCCCTGTAAATTAAAATAAGATAAACATTTTTACTCTTTAATTCAACAGAAACACTAAAACCAATTTATGTCACTGATTAAGAAAGCAACTGAGGTGATGGAGGGGTGGGGTGCAGGGGAACATGTGAAAGTAATAGAAGATGGTGAAACAGGAGAACCTCAATAACCGGTGAGCAGAGACCTCTGAATATATAGCAAGAAGCCTGAGTCCCAGGACTAATTTTCTGTACTGGGGAAGAATCTCAAAATACAGGCTTTAGTCAATGTCATTTGGAAGACAGAAACTCATAGCCATCCTAGAAATTAAGTTTCAAAAATGTGATCAAACTGTGTTTTTCTTGCCAACTCAAACTTATTCAAATGACTGTTCACTTTTCAGGTCATATTGCTATTTACATAATTGGCTTAAGCTAATATATAGTAGTCAGAAATATTTTGATAGACTGCATTTTCTTTCTTTATGACTCATGCTTTATGCCTTGATGTTTATCACGGATTCAGCTGCACACTCTAACCATTGAGCTTGTGCCTACTTTACTGATTACATTGAATATTTTAGTAACAGAATTTACATATACATTGATTGCTCTGTGCACTTTCATTTTTTTATGAGGGGAAAAAAGTAAGAAGTGTTGCTTTTATGGCTTTCTCTGATGTATGCTCTGTCTCCCTGATGTACACGTGATTAAAATTTGTTAAAAAAATTTGCAGATCTTTTCATTTGCCAGGACTCAGATAAGGTGTATTTAATGCTAAAATTTGGACCCTCTAGGAAAATGTAGAAATGAATAGTTCTTTTGAAAATAAACAGGTAAATTCCATACTATGATGAAAAATGAGTGATTTTTGTGAAAATCTATTGAACATCCACTGATAAGAAGACACAAGATCTACATTGCAAGGAATTACATTCCCTACAATTTGGGAAGCCTAAAGTCAAGATTGTGGATGTGACAAGAACGTAGTTTTGGCTGCTATGTAAAGCAATCATCAAATTCATCTGTTATAATTCTGTATTTTGATGCTCATCGCTGATTTCACAGGTAAGACTATGAAAACAGGTCACTGTTTGGAGTGTAAAATTAGTTCTTTTTCCTCACAACTTTGAATTAATTTCTGTTTTCACATCCACCCTTTAAGTTCTCCAGTGTGTCTGTGAACACATACGTGGTTTTTGATCTTATTCATGCCTTCATAGGGAAGTAAATTATTGAGCATAGATACTCAAATTAGGATTATTTTCTTGCTTGGGTATATTTCTACTTACAGGACTATGCAAATGAGTCAGAAAAGCATGTTGCATCCTTGTCTGAAAATACAGTGTACTGAGTAGTCTTAAGGCACCAAGGATTGTAACTTTTGGGGAGGTAAGAGTGAATCCCTTACAGCTGAAGATTCTACAGAACTAAAACTATCAGTTTCCTCAAGAAACGTTTTTTGTTTGCTGGACTATTTGCACTAAGTGGACCTGCTTGAGCAGAGGGGTTGGACCAGATGACCTGCAGGGGTCCATTCCAACCTCAACCACTCTGTGATTCTGTGAAAAGCATTCATTAATAAAATATAAATGAAATTATTTTCTGGTATCTCCTATTGACATTATAAATCACAAAATAGACAGTTAACAAGCTGGATTGACAGAAAGATACATACACCTTGGTTAGGTACACGTGATAACTCATGTAATTGCCTCACCTCACCATAATCAGGTGAAAGATACTTGCAAGATTACATTATTACTGAAATTTTAATTTCTTAAGAAATAAAAATAATCTTTACTACAAAGGGAAGGGATTAAACAGTAAAGGAGGAAAAGGAATCTAGCTTTGATATACTTTTGAACCTATTCTAGAGGTTTTAAAGTTCTGCAAATGTCATATTACAGGATGGTCCCCAAGAGGCACTAAAGGAAATAACTTGTACTGAAGTAATTCTTACAGTGTTTGATCATATAATCTAACTTCTGATTCATAGAGCGATATATACCAAGATTCTAGTCACCTTACCCTTTTACATTAAAGGTCCTAACTGAGATACGATCTTAGGTTTTCCATCAGTAGGAACAAATGGAAGAGAAGGTAGTGTAAGGAAGAAAGTAGATAGACAGAGAAATAAGTGTTTTTCAGGGGGTTCCCAAAATACCTGGAGTTCGGAGGTATTGAAGCACAAGCCTAGGTTTGAAAGCCTCGAAGATCTTACAATGTTCTACTTTCCACATGAAGTGGCAGATAATGAACCAACAGGACTTTCAGTTGTTACTTGAGCAAACTGTGTACATAACAGCATGAAAAATTGTTGGATATAGTGTGCAGAATATTAAGAGACTCTGCATTATTTTCATTAGGAGTTAAGTAGTTCTTATTTTTCTATATTAAAAAAAAAATTATTATTTTTCATGGCTTAGGAGATAATTCCATGCCTTAAAAAAAAAAAAAAAGAGGTCAGCATTATTCAGATAAGCACTACAACAATCTGAACATTAGACTGGAGTTGCTTTAATGGTATAATGAAAGATGAATAACTGTATATTAAGTTTTAATAAATACCTGACTGAGGAAGCATATGAAAACAGCATGAGTAGAATTTAGAACAAAGAAATGTCTCAATAGGGAATAGGGTATTAGTGATAAAAACTCTGCCGCTCAGGAATGAGACAGAGATGAAGTCTCATACTCATCAGAATACAATACTGCCAATATGGACATGAAATCTCTTGGTTTTCAATTCCAACCCATAAAACTTTACATTCCAGTTGAGTAATAAAACCAGACTTGTTTTGAAAAGCTGTCCTATATCTCATCATAAATCTGCTGCTTGTATAGGTCCCAAAGTAGCAAAGTTTGTAATAGAAGTTTTAAGTACTTTTGGAATTGTTCTTATAACCACAGTGAGAAACACTGAAGTACAGATGAAAGCCTACTTTCTGAACAATGGAGATGAATTTGTTTCTACTGCTCAGAGACAGTCAAGTTTTCATTAACTTGAGGCAGAATTTTACTCCAGAAATATTTACATCACCAGGGAGAATCTTTACGACACCAGGGAGACAGTTGGGGAAAGAATCATCTGTTTATTAGAATCTGAATATCTTGAAACATTTTTATTATATGCTAATATCCTCATTTTAATGATGTTCTTTTCATTTATAATGAAAATTATGTTACCCACTTGGAAAATGCAGTTACATAAATATGAAGTTTTAAAATACATAACAAAATATAACAGCTGATGGCAGGAAGTTAAGCCTAACATTTCAGTAAAATATAATATAATCTTTAAACTATTAAAGTGGCATAGTTACTTACCAAAGACATAAAGGTAAGAGTTACACTTGCAGAATGGTATGTAGTTTGGCACAGAACTTACAGGAATGCAACGTGATGCCTCATTCTGAATTATCTTCCCCTGCGGTGCCAAGGAAGGAAAAGAAACACCAGACCATGTGACACTGCTAAGTTCAGTTTATGAAGAGGACTAAGTATAGGCTGGGAGAGGGAAAGCCAGCACTTGGATGCACATGTAGTAGTACAGTGAACAGAGATGTTCTCCAGTCACCAAACAAGTGGTGTGGTACAGCTCAGCCTGCAGCAACAGGACACTTGCCCTGAATAGTTTCTGTGTAGGTCTCTGTGCACGGCTTGCTGCCAACACCTTGGGTGTTGACACATCATCACCTGTTGATCCATAGCCCATGCCAAGGCTTGTCACACTCAGTTCTTGTTTGCATAGCCATGTCAGCCACAGCTTATTATACTCAGTTACTCAGGTCTTGAACAAGACAAGGCTGTGATGCTCCTCTGACATAGCATAGTGTTGAATAGTAATACAGAGGGGTATCTCCATACACCAACTCCTCTGTGCAACTTACTGCCCTGTACTGATAAGGATAATGGCCGAAACATTGTGGCAAAACCAGTTCATCCAGTCACAAGGAGACGATACATCCAGTATAGGGTGAACTGAGATTTACATATCAATGACAAGCTAACAAGCCACAGCCCAGGCTGAGCCACAGCCCAGGCCGGCTGGCCAATACCAGACGTGGTGGACATGTGGGAGGCCACATAGTTCCACTTTCTGATATGCCCAGCATGGCACAATAGGGAAAAGCTGAGGCTCTTCAACATGGCCCGAGACTTGTCGATCTTTCACAGTCACCCCTTCCCCCCAAGACTTTCTTCTCCTTCACAATAACACCTCCACAAAAGAAAACTTACATAAACAAGTGACTCAGAGTGCTATAAAAAAGCTCACCTAAAACAGCACTGGTAGGCAACCCACCACCCTGAGGAGCCCTCTGCCCACCATCCTCGCCATGGGAACCAGGCCAGACACCAGAGGATGCTGTGCTCCAGAACTACAAACCCCAACATCCTTGCTGCGGGACACTGGAGGCCACACATCATCAAACAAGTCTCGTCATCCATGCTGCAGAGCCGTAAGAGTGGCTGGATCCCTCACCTTTTCTTTCTTCTTTTCTTTCTGCTCTTTCCTTCTCTTTTTTTTTCCTATAGGCCTATTTCTTTGTCTCTTCTGTGAGTGGTGATATCTTACTCTCTTTCTTTCTCTCTCATTTATTTGTTTATATCTTATTCTGTTTCTCTATCTCATATCTTAGTTTTCCTTCCCTCTTTCTTACTCTCTTTCTTTTTTTTCTCCTGAACATATAGAAGTAACATAATTTTAAGTTCTGCTGTTAAAGTTTTGTTAAGTTTTGTATTATGGTTACTAAGTGTTGCCAGTCCACCATTTGTAGGACTTTTGCTATTATACTTTTGCCAAGTCATGAATCACTGTAATTAGTATTTCCACCAAGTGCTTTTGGTAAACTCATAGTTGAATGGGACCCCTGGAGTGATTGTCTGTCATTCACTTCACATAACCGTGCAGAATTAACCCAGAATTAACTCACACCTGATCTCATCTGTTGAATCAGGGCGCATGTTGTGTTCAGAGTTAACACATCTCTCATCCCACCTGTTGGGATGGGACACTTACATGCTTCTGGATTCTTTATTTCAGTCCACCCATAAGAAACAGAGTGCAGAGATCATAGGCATTTTAGTGAGAACGTAGACTATGTCTGTGCTTTCAGTAAAATGAGTTAGTCACGTGCTTTATGCAACTAATATGAAATTAATTTTGTCCAAGATTTCAAATTCTCTATCCCATCTCAGTTATTGTGGATATTTGCAAATTGTCTATCGGAAATAGGCCATGAGTTATGCCAAGACTTAGATCAAGTTCGGAATTTGCTTGGGAAAGTGTTGACACATTACATTTTTTTTGTGAGAAACTGTTTTAACATTTTAACCGCATAAATTATCATTTCCAGTGACAGTCTCAATGTGAACATTCTAGCACTTTAAGTTGATTAGTTCAGAGGTAGACTCTGCAAAAGCACGTACATGAAGAATCAGAGACCTGGAAAAGGAAGTGGCAGGGATCAGACAGAATGAGCTGTTGCAAGCATATTAAAGGCATCCATACGGCAAATCCTTTCTAGCTGTCCCTCTACGAGTTCATCTGGAAAGACAGAAAGCTGAGTAGCTGTCCAGCTCTGGATATGGGTTAATACTCCTAGCTTTATCCACAAAGGAAACCTCTCCATAGAATATTTAATCCGCCACTATGGATTTCAAGATTCATATACAGATTTAAACAAGTTCTAAGCTCTACAGTTCTCGTACTATATGCAATTAAAGGTAACTCTTGTCTGACTGATTTGAAGGTAATTGTTTTGTTTTGTTTTGTTACAGGTTGTGTGAAGCAGACTTGATCATATCTACTTCCAGTAGAGTGATACAGGCTTGTGAAGAGAGGATAAAATCTGCATTGCTCTTGTAAAGATCGTACTGTGTTCATTGATCCCTATATATATGCTGCAACTTTCCTTCCTACCGGATACTGAAGAGGTTACTTAGATACTGTTCCAATGCCTGGTTTATTTTTTCTGGCTGAGTTTATATATCAGTTTACAGCTATGCTCTGTAGTGGATAGAAGCAAACTGAGGATGCTTATGTGCACTGAGAATGTACTATTCATCGATGAAGAGTCTGGGTCACACAGATTGCATGCTATGGTTATACTATGAACACTGAAACACCACTTCTAAATGAAGATTAGAGGGGCATCTCTGCGTTAAACACCATGAATAAGCAATTTTTGAAGGGGGGGGTGGGGAAAGAAAACCCAGAGTAACAAGAGAGAGAAGCCTGCGTGATAAATCCCAAGGCTTTAATTCACCACATTTCTCTTGAAGTTCTCCACAATATCTGAGATGTTATGTTTTCTGTATTGTGTTTCTTTACTAGGAACCAGTATGATGGACTTTAAAGTTATCTTGAAGATCCACAAAGGTAAAATAGAAACCTGGTTTATCCTTCAGCAAGGAGTTAAGCTAAAGTGCCTCATAAAATACAATGCTGTAGTTTCACATAATATTGTCTCAGCATATTCCTTTCCTTGTATGTCCCTTGCACCTGTTTCTCCTGTGTATTGATAAATCTGCTGCTCTAGCATGGTATTGTTTATCATTTAAAAAACTGTTGAGATCACTGCTTTAGCAAGCTGAGGAAATAGTAATGGATCTTTAAAAAATATTTTGATTCATTAGATGCTGTACCTCTGGTTGATTTTTGTTTATGTGGGTGCAAAGTAGGATAAAAATGCACAGATTCTTTTTTCTTTTTTTTTTCCCTAGTAATTCTCATTCAAGGACTAGCTGTAAATGAAACCTTTCTCATCCTCAAAATTCCCCACTAGTGTCCTCTGAGGAATCTTCAATCCCCAAGGACTGAAGGGTCCTTGGGTCCTGAAGGACCTTGGTCCTGAAGTCCCAATAGGGTTATTAAGAAACCCTTAAGGCATAAAGCTTCCTACAGATCTAAAGCTGGGGGCTGGGTGATCCTATAGTCTGAGCAGTGCAGTGGTTAAAAGTAATAACATAGTGCTTGATCAGCCTTTCACACTTGGACAAGCTGCAGGAGCAGGTGTTTCAGGGTCTCAGATCTGCAAAAGCCAGTTTTCTTAAACCCCTATTTGCTGAATCTGTCATTTCTGTCATAAGATTAATTACTTCAACTAGACAAACACAGTGCATGTTGCATCATGAACCATGTTACAGCTTGTTTGAAAAATATGTACAGATTTTAAACTAAACAGAATTCTTATGCTGACAATCTATTTGGATATTTCCAGTGCCAATAAAATCAAGAAGCAGAGACTGTCTTCACTTTACTGAAAGAGTGAAAGCACTTCATTCTTGCTGTACAAGGTACAGAACAACATAAGCCAGTCCAAAGTGCATATACTCCTTTTATCCCATGACACTTTACGAGACCCTTTACCCCCAGCTGTCTACACTCTTTGCTGTAATGAACATGGTATATTGCTATCCAGGTATTTTGCTCCTGTTATCAGAAGGAACAATGTTTTTTCCCATCTCCTCTTTTGTTGACTATAGAGCAGTTAAAGGCTGCTGCTGAAGCCTAGATAGGGATTCAGTTTCAGATTAAACTGTCTACATGTAAGTGGCTACATAGTGGTTACATGGAACCTAAGGCCTATGCCACGTTATAGTCAATAGAGAGCAACACAACAAAGAAGCCTATGGAATGATTAGGGCAATAAGTACTAGATATAAATATACTGCAGTGGGTTAGGAGGTCTAATACATCTGCATGGTGCTGGCAAGTATAACAAGAGATGCATGGAGGACTTGCTTTCTTTTGGACTGGCAGATGGATTCCAGGAAGGATCAGAGGACAATTAAAACAGCACTAGATGCCAGTGTTCACACAGCTGAATTGAGCTCCTGTTGAATAAACTGCCAAATGAAAAAAAAACCCCGTTGTCACATGGGCATCAATGTATAAGAACCCTAGCTGCCTGTGTCTTGATCTAAACCTTGTTAGGCTATGTGAAAAAAGCTCATCTCCACAATGACAAAGGAGCACAGAGAAGCAATGACAGATGGAGGAACCCAAATAGTAATCTTCCTGGTTGCTCCTGTATGCATCACAGGAGAGCAATCAGTCCTTAAAAGGTCCATGTTCACAAGCCCAGAGAACAGCGGCACATAAGCGGGAAGGAACACAAATTAAGATCTCAGAGGAAGGGACACCATCAAAAGAAGAAACAAAGGCAGGGAAAGGGCTGGATTTAGCTGATTTGGGGAGGAACAATTGTGTGAAAAGGAAGTGGTAAGGGGATAAAAAGGGCTGGACATGCGTAAATCATTTACTGATTTGCACTGATCAGTGCAGCCTGCCCTCTTATCAAATTCCTATATCTTTTCTTGGGTGAGAGACTACCTTTTCACTCTCTCTCCCTCTGGGGGTGTGAGTGTAGGGGAGTGAGTTTTTGTGTCTGTCTGTGTGTCTGTGTCTGCATGTGTGTAGGGAGTCTGTGTGCAAGCAGCCAGAGTCGGATCGTGGGTTGGTGGGCCCATGTGCCTGTGATATGGGCAACTGAAGTGAACGTGGGCTGGGACTGTGGGCTGCAGGACCCATATGCCTGGGTGCCGGGGACTGGAGAGACCAGAGTGAAACCAAGTGCCAGCCACTCTAGTGGGACTGGAGTCAGAGGCCTTTGTGCCCATAGTGCCAGCACCAGGAAAGGGTGCAGATGAGCTGGTGAGTGTGCGATCATCAGTAGAAATCAAGACAAACTGGCCTATGAGTAGGTGGAGTCGTCTGGGATCCAGAACTGTCTCCAAAGGCAGGACCATGCCGGGTTTGCTGCTGGGGACCAAGGGAGTCCCAGAGAGTTCTGGATGTGTGTGTCTGTACATGCTCCTGATGTTTATACCTATACAAACATATGGGCACAAACATATATTCTTACTAATGGACCTTGCTCTGGCTTAGCCAGAGGGGGGCAGGGAGAACCTGTTGGTGCTATCTGTCCTTGTAAGTGCTCTCGTGCGTCTGCGATCTGTGTGACTGGCTGTGTATATATGTATATATGTAGTGCATGTGTGTTCTCTGTGTGCCTGTGTCTACAGGGGCTATACCTTCAGCCTTGCAACTGGCTGGAACTGAGCACATGGAGGTGCAGCAACCTCATCTCCTTTGGGCTGTCAGATCCTATAGAATATATTTTCCTCTAACAGCTGGAATCTGACAAAGCTGGAATCTGACCAAGGGGAACTCATACTTGACCAACCTCGTAGCATTTTATGAAGACATAACGAGGTGGATAGATGATGGCATAGCAGTGGATGTGGTCTACCTTGACTAGAGTAAAGCATTTGACAGAGTCTCCCACAGCATCCTTGCTGCTGAACTGAGGAAGTGTGGTCTGGACGATCAGGTAGTGAGGTGGACTGTGAACTGGCTGAAGGAAAGAACCAGAGAGTTGTGGTCAATGGGGCGGAGTCCAGTTGGAGGCCTGTAGCTAGTGGAGTGCCTCAAGGGTCAGTACTGGGACCAGTATTATTCAATATATTCATCAATGGCTTGGATGAGGGAATAGAGTGCACTGTCAGCAAGTTTGCTTATGACACAAAAATGGGAGGAGTGGCTGGCATGCCAGAAGGCTGTGCTGCCATCCAGCAAGATCTGGACAGGCTGGAGAGTTGGGAGGGGAAAAATTTAATGAAATATAACAAAGACAAGTGTAGAGTCTTGCATCTGGGCAGGAACAACCCCAGGTTCCAGTACAAGCTGAGGAATCAAAGATGATTAAGGGAGTGGAGCATCTCCCTTATGAGGAAAGGCTGAAGGAGATGGGTCTCTTTAGCTTGGAGGAGACTGAGGGGTGACCTCATTAATGTTTATAAATATGCAAAGGGTGAGTGTCACGAGGATGGAGCCAGGCTCTTCTCAGTGACAACCAATGATAAGACAAGGGGCAATGGGTACAAACTGGAACACAGCAGGTTCCACTTAAGTTTGAGAAGAAACTTCTTTACAGTAAGGGTAACAAAACACTGGAACAGGCTGCCCAGGAAAGTTGTGGAGTCTCCTTCTCTGGAGACATTCAAAACCTGCCTGGATGCCTTCCTGTGTAACCTGATTTAGGTGTTCCTGCTCCGGCCCCTGTGCCCCTGTGCCACACTCCAGCAAGCTGTCTATGGACCACCAAAACTCTTGGCCCAGCCAGAACAGCGTCACAATTTGGCAGATGCTATTAAGGGCAGGTTACTTTGGCAAAATTTCATTAAAGAAGAACTTAACATTATCTCAAAGCAATTTCATCAGACTTCAAACACTATATCATTGCAATTTGAACACAGAGGTTTCTTTTGCATCTGTATGGAAAGCCATCTTCCATAAAACAACCTTACCGCAAGCACAGTTGCCACCCTGCTGCTGGTCTAAAATGCCCACTTTGCCCAGTTTCTATCAGCCTCTTAAATCAGTAGTGCAATTCAGACTTTCAAAAGAGGACCCCTCCAAGTGACGAAGAGCAGCTCCTCTCTATCATCCATCCTATTTTTGACTGTTTCCTCTTTGTCCTCCCATCCCTCCCTTTTTCTCAACAATATCACTAGTGGGTTCCATTACTGTACAGGTCAATTTGAGCCAGTCCCTGTGTTTTGCTTCATGTCCTTGACACCTGACCTTCTGTTACTTCAGAGCTAGCAAAAAAGTCTTTCTGCAACACAGTGAAAATGATTCATAAGATTTTAGGTATACATTGCTGAAACGTCACAAAATATCCAAACCTAAATTAATATAAATACTGCTATTATATGAAAAATAAATCCGTATTTAATGTTTGAGTCTTATCAGAACTAGTTAGTAACATCTATTTCATTCTTTTACTTCCAGAGAATACTGTTCTTACTAACATGTAACTACTAATGTGCTAGAAATGCTGCATATACAGTATATGATACTTTGAGATTATGTCTCAGCAGTGTCATCCTACAGGCAGCAGCATGGAGTACTTTAGATATGAAGCAGGAATAGAAGGTAAGTGGTATATGATTGCTACCAGCTGCTCCATTACAAAGGTCTTTGATCTTTTATTCTCACAAAAGCTTCTTAACCACATGAAATATGTTTCGGAGAGATGCAGCAGAGCATGCTATGATTGTAGTGGTTTGTTCAACCAGTAAGAGCAAATTACAACTTTGTAGAAAAGTCATGTATGTTCAGTGAAGAAGAGTCTTTTGGCTATACCTGAGATAGTTGCTTAGACACCCTCAAATTCTGAAAAGAAATGGCTAGCCTTATTACAAGTATTTCAGTTAAAAGTGGGCCTGCAAGCACAGATAATTTTTTCACTGTAAGACATACAATAAATAGAGTTAAAAATGCAAATTTTCTATAAAAACTATAATAAAACAATTAAAAATCTCCAACTCATTCGTCAAGCTGATTGAGAAGCCTCTAAAGTACAAAAATAAAAGCTTAGGCAAGTTGAGAAAAGCAACATTCAATATTTAAATACTTTTCCTTATCCAGGTAAATCAAATTTCTAATAAACTAAATAATAACAGATATTTTGATAAATACTGTAGTGAAACAAAGTAGAAAAAATAATGGCTAAGACTACCACTTGATAAAATTATTAAGAAATTTATCTCTTAGTAGTAAGTTTTATGTATTCAATTCAACTGTTATTTCCTTATTCCACAAATATCTTTCTCTCAAATAACTACTTGACAATATAAATAGGATTGGCTAAAAGACATGGAATTAAAGAGATGCTTTACTCTGTTCATGAAAAAAAAAAAAAAAGAAACTAATCAAGGTTTCACAAAATATCCAATTAGCTTGACTTGAAAGAACAATTCCTTTTCTTCTGAATGTCCACTTACTGAGCTTGTTGACAGGCAAACAAAATCTTCAAATTTATTTGACATGAGGACTGCAAGGGAAAGACAATGAAAATGGCATGCTACATGTAAGAAGAGGCTGCCTTGCAGCTTTTTCCACAAAGTAAATTATTTCTATATTGTCCACAGCACGTCAACCACAAAGGTGTTTTAATGTGAGAACTCCACATTCAGGTTTAATGAACGATGCAAAATAGTTTAATAGTTTTTTTGCCACAGAAGGCTGCAGTTTTATAAATCTGATGTTTTTCATATCCTTAAAATGCTGTAATACAACGTTCACCTCATCATAGAAAAATGTAGGCTGGAAGAGATCTCTGAAGGTCACCTAGTCCAACTTTCTGCTCAGTTGTAGGTCTACCTTCAATATGACATCAGATTATTCAGGACTTTATCCACATAATTTCTTAGGATGTAAATTCCACATCCTCTTTGGATAATTTGTTTCAGCTATCGCTCCCTTTTCTCCAAAATACTGCAAATTAGTTTAATGATTTGGCTTTAAAACAGATACAAAAAGCTATTTGACCCCTACAAAGCCCAAGAACTACAAGAGACACACTATTTAATATTTGAGTCACAGTATTAAGTGGAATATTATAGTGTGCTGAAAAGAAGAATCAGGAAGATAACTGCCCTACTTCAAAAAGCAATTACTTTCTTTAGTGTTCTAAAGTCAAAGGTCAATATGACCTCTGTGTATTCAAGTATTTTTCTTTTTAGTGAATGTAGTCACTTACGAACTAAGTTTGCAAACAAGAAGATGAAAACAAAGAAACTTTTTTTTTTTAATCATAATGCTAGAATTTCGTGATAGAGTACAAACCTCACAAAATGTATTAAAAAAAAAAGCTGTTACATTGGAAAAAATAATTCTAGCCATCCCCATCTCTTTCAACAACACTTGAACATCATGTACCTTTTTAGAAATGTTATCTATAATACTGTGGGTGCCATTTATCATAATGTGATTTGTCTTCTCAATAAGACTGAACCTCTGCAGAAAAAGCTCGTGTTATGTATTGTTGCCTCGTTAGGAGGCTCTGTGTCCAAGCTGTCAGGAAAACTAATAAAATATCCAATACAGTACACTTTCAGAAGCATTTGCTTTAAGTACAAATGTTAAGGACACTTCAGCTTTGAAATGAAAAGAATTATCTTGTCCCCAAAATAGGAAATTGGTGTAAATAATCATCTACTCAATGTAGATCTGAGTAGAAAAAATATTTATGCTGGAGTCAACTAAAACAGGGTTCCTTGCATTCAAAATTAAATTCAACAAATATACTAGTTAACAGTTTTATAACTTTAACAGACGTTTTAAACTGAGTCAACGATGTTAATAACATTACAGAATAGCGAAAGTCCCATACTTGTGATGTGCTGAGTAACCTCATTTCTCACCAAAGTCAGGGGATGGTAATGACATTCCAAATATTTTTACACTTATAGTCACAGGAGGTTCATTCAAGTTCCATATATTTTTGTCTTATAGTTTGAATGAATGTTTATTAATCTTAAGATAAAATTGTCTACTTGGATCAAATTCTAGTTAAAAAACCACAAACCTTTCATTTAATTCTTGATCAAATTTCACTTATGCAATAATCATGCAAAACCAGTCAATAACGCTAATTATTGGATCAGAGTCACTGATAATCCACAGCAAATTTGTGATGGTTCAGTGCAAAGAAATAACAAAGCTGACTCACTAAGTTTCTAGGATTCCGTACAAAGCTACTGCAATAATGTATATTTTGGGTTTATGCCCAAAGAAGATCCCCTCATAAAATGGGGTTAGTCAAAGAACACTTGCTGCCAGAATAAACCTATGGGCCATAAGTACAAGCACATTATATTTATGACTGGACTGAACTGCAGCCAAATATCAGTTCTGAGAGAATGAGACAGGCATCCAGTTACCACTCAGGTCTAGCAAAACAAAGCCAGCAGATCTTTTCCACATATGTACGTGTGATCATTTTATGTTTTATTTTAAATTACGTGGGAACTTAACAGAATTGAAATAGCAAAACATACTTACAACAATGAATCTAAGGTCTAATTTATAATATAGTACTTAGTAAGACATCCAAAAGACATAAAACTCCTAATAATCTAATAGCCACTGCTAATACTTTAACCCCAAACATAAAAGATCAGTAAAGCCATTATCTTAAAGACGAACCTTATTTTTTTTTAAACATACAAAAAATTGGAAAATATATTCTCACTTCCTCTGGCATCACTGATTTATATTTTCACCTTGTAGAAGATTTCAAGGAGTTTTTTACCTGCTTTCAATTCCTGCTGTATCCTTCAACATTTCTGTTAGCAGATCTGAGAATATTAGGCTGGTGAATTTTCTTTTACTGCAGTGCTTTAATTTCTGTAATCTTACTTCTTTGTTTCTTTTTTCTTTTCTTCTGTCACAGTTGAAACTATCTGAAGTTTATTAATCTTCAACAATACTTTTAGCATCTCTTTTTAGTTTATGAATCATTCAACTATCGCTCTTAACATTTCATATGTATATGCACATATATATAAGCATACAAATAAATGTATACTTATTTCTATGGATTTGAATTATATTCTAGTGGTCATACATATGAGAGTCCAGTCTTACTCTGGGCATCTTAATTTCTGTGTCATACTTAAGCTGAAACTTCAAATTCCATCTACAAAAATGGAGAGAGATAAATACTTCCATAAAATTAGTCTCCTCACTTAAATTGTCAAGGAATAATATTTATTACAAGCAAAAAAGCAGGTTTTTAAAGTTTTGGTACCTAGTCTCCCTTCCAAAATTAACCTTGTGATTAATTTTCCCAGTTCACAAATAATCTATTTATATTTCATAAGAATCTTCTTTTCTGAACTGGAACACTTTCACTATTTATGTCTTGTTTCCTTAACAGAGCAACTCATGCGAACTCCTTGCTCTCAGCTGTCAGACTGAAAATTTATTGTAAGTAACTGAAGATTTCATTGTTTTGAAGTGTTATTTGCAGTTGGTGACTTGTGCTTTTTATGCCTTTTTTTTGTTTTGTTTTCTTTTTCTGTTTTCCAGATGTTAAACTGGGTTTTGAATCAGCTCTCACTGGTCTGTACTTTGAATGAAAAGTTCTAATTACTGTTATTTTTAAAAACCCTTCTGGTGTGTCAGTTTCAAAAGCATGGAGAACAGAAGAAGTGTTATCATCTTCCTTGTTTCTCACACTTGTTCTTTTCTTTTTCAAAAGGGAAATGGTTTAGAAGGGGGAAAACTAGAGTATTCAAAGTAGCTTCAGATGGTGGCATAGATGATATCAACACCCATGTGCATGGAAGAGCTACATTGCCAAGTCAGATGTTTTGTTCATAGAATACTGATAAAATCTGCAGAAAATGTTGCAATATTTTTGATATTATTATGGGGAAATGGAAAGTTCCCTCAGCTATGTAAACTCCTGTAGGCATATAGAGATCAAGCCAATGATCTAGTAGCATTGAACCAATAACCCAACAGTAACAGGTGGTAGGGAACCTGAAGTGGACTAAAATCTAAGTGACCATCCATGTAAACCTCCAAAATAAATGTATCCTTTACTCCTTAATGGTTTATTGCTGTACAGATTTTTTTAATTAGACTTTATTGTCCAAAAGCAAGTGTTTATAACAACCAGGCTTTTTACTTGATTAAGAAGAGATGGAGGTTGCATACCTGACTCACAGATGCCCTGCCCCAACATAGCAAAGGACTCAGGACTCAGGTCTTTGCCTCTTGCTTTCCTGTCGAAGAACTATGAATAGATAATTTTCTAGAGTTATGACATGAGATAGAGAAATGGGGAACATTTTCCTTTGGGACAAAATAGTAACATATGTCCTCCTCTGAAAAGAAATATGATGTAGAAATGTCCTCGCTAAACTGGTGTTCTCATCAACCTAGTCCACATGTCCTGTTTACTTTTACTGTAGAAACATACGTATTTTCATGACTTCGGAAAGAAATCTGATGTTTAATCAGAAATAACAAATCTTGAATTTAGTAAGACTCATGGATTTTAAAAGGGACAAAACCCTTCTTTTGTTCAAAAGCAAACTGGTCTCTACCTGACAGTGATTAAGGAAATGCCTTTCCCTCTTTACACTTGCACAGTAGTGATGTACTCTTACTGCTAGTTAGAAGTGGTTTTACCCTGAAATATATGGGACACTATCCCTTCTATGCTTGGTAGTGTTATTTCATAAGTACTTATCTAAGATTTGTTTTCATCTTAATCTAAAATAACAGTCACCCAAGTTATTTGTGAACTATGTGTCAGGGAGAAATAAGATCTCCAATGCAAGGCAAATGGATCTCCTGGTAGTCAGTCTGTTCTCTTTCTTTATAGCTGCTCTGAAGACTATTCTCATTATTATTAAATATATGAGCAGGTCTACGATTGTCCTTATTTTCACATAACATAGAAACATGAAGCCAATCTGCAGGTCCATTGCTCTTTGAGTTTAAATGCTTCCTGCTACTCTTTCTGGTGGTCTTCATTCAAGTGGTAGGAGATTTGTTATTGTGTTTTCCAATGGGCATTTGCACACTGACAGACACCCTCTCTAGAATTGCAATGATGTTCAGGGAGGCTAAATTTTGAGTCGATCTTGCTTTATAGTGACATTTAAACTTTCTTTGTTTTAAGTTATCTTTAAAGAAAGGAGGGAGTTAAGTCAGGTCACTTTCTAAACTCATAAATATTGCTTAGATACCCATCTCCTGTAGTTCAAGGAAAAGCAGCAGGTATTTTGAAGGTAGTGTTTCTCTGACTGAATTAACAATTAGAAGCTGAATGGATGTGCCTCACTGGTAATTTCAACACTTGGGGACCTGGGCTGTCTTGCAAATGTGAAACAAGCTAACATTTATGATGTCATATTTCATCCTAGTTTAATTTGTTGTATTTCATCACTGTTTACATCACTATAGTGGATTTGGAGCTATAAAGTGACATACAATATTTTGAAATTATTTGGGAAGAAGGGATTTTACAGTAAAAACATGTTACCGTCTGTCACACAGAGTTACACAGTATGAAAATGTGGACCACCTTGATGTTGACAAAACAGGAATATTTTCTGCAGCTCAGGCATATGATGGTTTTCCAGGTAGAGCTGAGCCTTAGACTGCCTTCAAGGAATATTTGCCTCAGGCATTTTTCATGTTATTTTCTGCTCTTTTACAATGGGCAGTGCAACGCCTGTATGTCATGAAAAATCATAAATATTGTAACTACTTACAATTTTGATATCCTTTCTTTTGCATTTGAAAGGCATTACTGAATTTATTATATGTTGTGAACTGAAAAGCAATGACTAAAGCAGATGGTAACAGAATCAAAATGTAAAGTATTTTCATCTAAACTGTTCCTGGAACTTAATACTCAACCAGTCTTACTGTTGAAATAATTAACAGTTTGTGTGGTTTAAAAATAGTAGGAAGATAAAACGAATGGTAAAACTTCCTTAACATTGTCCTAACAGAGAGGAAAATTTATTGAGTTCTTCTCATCCTAAGAAAATGTTTATTGGAAAACATATGTTTATAAATATAAAGCTACAACAAAACAAGTTAGGCTTAAATTTATGACCTGCACATTTTGAATCAGACTTGAAAGATCCTTGCTGATTATTTCTCTTGCTTATGAAAGCAAAATTAGTGTTGTAGATGATTCAGATCATGTGAAACAGACTGTGAATTCTCTTTTCAAAAAGGGAAGGTAAAAGACTCAAATTTGAGTAAAGAAGAATTTTCTTTGCATTTCCTATCAACCCGAATGTAAATGGATTCTTTGTGTTGCATGTTTAAATGAAGCATAACTTCAAATACAGTGTAGCATTTTGAATATATTTACGAAATTGTGCAACATAGGTTTGAAAAGAAACATCATTCCTGGTAAATGATTTGATGCTACCAAGAAATATTAATCTCAAAAGACATACTGATTGATTTGCATCATGTGCTCCCATGGGAACTCAAAACTAAATGGTTGTAAAGAAAGCATAAATATAAATGCATTTAACTAGAAGATTAATCTGGTGGGACAGTAAAAGAACATATATATATATTTAGGATTATTTAGTATCTTTATATTTTAGGAAAATAAATTAGGAAAATACAAAGTTATTTTTGTTTTTCTAAATTGGGAGACAGTGAAAACATTAGCTAACCACAAGTTAGAAAGAACTGCTTATTACACTACAGAGAAAAAATCCTGAATGGTATTGAATCCTTATTTGAAGCACTGGTATTCAATTTAAAGAGGAAAATTGGAGAACATGAAGACTAAATGAGAATAAAAGATGACAATTTGCTGGAAATTTGACTAGGAATTTGCAGTCAGGCCTGCACCACATAAGCAGTGGTGTTCCTCATAAAACTAGAAATGAAAAATTATTTTGCATACAGCATTGTGGAAAATCCAGCTTAAAATACTGCTGTGAATCCAGTGAATGCTATAAACAGAATAATAGTGATAAATCAAAAGAACTAAGAAAGAAATCATGAAGTGGTCGTGAATTTGTGCAGACAGAAAATTGAGGGTAGATGGTAAGGAGACATGAGGAACCCAATATTTAGAATTAATTAAGTGATAAATAAGCTCACTGATGAATACTTATGCCATGATTCTATGGAAGTCTAATGCTAATTTTTGCTCCATTAAGACATGATTATCATATAAAAGAGCTTACCAGTTATGACATGGACACTGAACAGATAGTGGAAATGAAAGACACTTACTTAGCATGGTAAGATATATTTCTGGAAATAAAAATATTGAATTAAAAAAAAAAAGACTATGTTGAAATATTTTATGACTGGTTGATATCTTTGGAGATGGTAAAGACTCAGAAAGAAAACTGGGGCATGTTTTTGGAGCATCTATGTATAGATAGACTGCTGAAAATTCTAAGAGCAGAAGGTAGGGAACAAACATGAATCATTAGGAAGATGGAATGGATGAATGATCAGGGTATTACCATACAAATGGCTAGTTACTTGTAGGTGATTTTAAAAATCCAGTACCTCATACCTAATCAGTATTTCAAACATCAGAGGAAGGACCTGTCACTGATTCCCTTTACTTGAGAAGGCTCATTACAGAGCTTGATTGTAATGTTAGAACTACCACTGAGATGTGCCAGGCTAAAATCTGAAGTGTCTTATCTGCTGGAGGAAGAAATCAAAGACTGTGATTTAATTAACGCACACTATTAACTTTTTATTTTAATTGCAAGTGATTTTAGTACTAGAAACACAAACATGAGGGAACATTTTAATGATAAAAGTAGATTTCATGAAAACATACTCGCTCTCACACATGATTTAAACATTTTTAATGATTTTAACAAGTATTTAAAGATATTAATTGGTCAGAGGAATTCTAACCAGAAAGAGTTCAATATTACTGTGCTATTTTGTTAATACAAGGTCTACTTGCTCTTTCAGCAACTTGGTAAAGGTGTATCTAGCCTGGTATCCATACATTCTTGGCACAAGACCTACAGAAAACTGTTCGTTTTACTTAGTATTTTCTGTGTGCTTTTTTCGATGTCCTAGACAATATTGCATGAAGATTCCTAAAAATACAGACCAGGTTTCCTCTCTCCTTGTCAAATGTCACAACAGTAAGCGAAACAGCTAATTTTTCGCTTGTCTGTCTTCTTCTAGCCCAATGTCAACTCCTTTTCAGGATGTCTCATCTGAATAGAAGACTAGACAATGGTTTAAATCAAACATTCTCTTCATTATAACCTGACTGATGTTGTATTGGGTCTGGCTAGGATGGAAATAACTTTCCTCATAGCATCTCTCATAGTGCAGTGCTTTGTACTGATAGCTAAAAAAGATGTTAACACACTAGTGCTTTGCCTGCTCCTGAGCAATGCTTGCACAGCACCAGGGCTATGTCTCCAAACAATCGCCACTTCTGCTCCACAGGCCAGCAGGCTGGGGGTGGGAAAGAGTTTGGGAGAGGACACAGCCAGGATTGCTGACACAAAATGGCCAAAGGGATATTCTATTTCATATGATGCCATGCTCAGCATTAAAAGATAAGAGAAGGAAGGAGAAGGGAAATATTTGTTATTGAGATGTTTGCATTCAGAAGAAGTTGCTACATCTACCGAAGCCCTGCTTCCCAGGTAGTGGCTGAACATCACTTGCTGTTGGGAAGCAGAGAATAAATCTTAATCACTTTTTCTTCTGAGCATGATGTTTGGTCTTTTTACTTAAACAGCTTTTATCTTGACTCACGAATTTTCCATCTTATTTTCACTCCCTGTCCTGCTGAGGAGGGGGAACGATACAGCAGCTTAGTAGGCACCTGGTGGCTAGCCAAAGTCAGCCCACCACAGTTGGTTTTGGTGTCCAAGATACAGCACTTGAGGAATTTGAGATAAGGACAGTAATTGGGAGAGGTAATGGGAAAACATGGACTGAAAGTTGTCAAAGAGCAGAATAATTGTGGGCAATTTTTTTTTTTTTTCTTTTTGTAACTGTGACGAAGAGATAAGGGGTGAAGTGCAAATAACTTTTCCACATTTATCTGTGTTGTTAGGTAATTATTTTGACTTTGGCATGGGAAATTCCTTTTTCTGGTTGTATTGCGCTTACAAGGCAAGATTTTTGGTAGCACAGAGGCTGCAGGGGTGGCTTCTGTGAGAAGACACCAAAAGCTGTCCCTATGTCAAACAAAGCCAGTTCCAGCTGTCTCTAAGACAGACGCACCACTGGCCAAAGCTGAGCCAATCGACAATGGTGGTGGTGACTGTGATAAAATGTTTTAGAAGAGTAAAAAGTTACTGTGCAACCGCAGCAGGGAGAGAGGAGAGAGAAAATTTGAGAGAAACAGACCTGCAGACATCAGGGTCAGTGAAGAATGAGGGGGACATTCCCCTACAGCCATGGTAAATACCACGGTGAATAAGGTTGTACCCCTGCAGCCCATGGATGTTAATGATAGAGCAGATATCCACCTGCAGACTGTGGAGGACACTACACTGGAGCTGGTGCACGTGCCTAGAGGAGTCTGTGACCCTGTGGGAAGTCTGCGCTAGAACAGGCTCTTGGCAGGACCTGTGAACCCATGGGGGACCCACCCTGGCGTAATCTTTTCCTGAAGCACTGTAGCCCGTGGAAAGAACCCATGCTAAAGCAGTTCTTGAAGAATTCCAGTTAATAGGAAGGACTTATGTTGGAGAAGTT
>VWYH01008406.1:7365-118055 GCA_013399365.1 Pampusana beccarii
TTTTTTTTTTTTCTTTTTTTTTCTTTTTTTTTTTTTTTTTTCTTTTCTTTTCTTTTTTTTTTTTTTTTTTTTTTCTTCTTTTCTCTTCTTTTCTCTTCTCCTACTTTTTTTTTTAATGGTGCTATGATGCTTTCCTTAATTTGTAGAATTTTATTTTATTATTTTTTTTTTTAACAAGCAAAATGCCAGCATGTTAGAGTTCACATACTTAAAACCAAAATCTACTCACAGTGAATTAGAAACCAATGGGAAACACTATTCAGGATCTGCGGTTTAATCAGATAGAGTTATCACAGTGACTCCCTTGTTGGTTTCCTGAGATTGTCGGGTGTTACCTCTGTGCAACTGAGGTTTAAAACAATAGAGCAGCAGATTGAAATCAGAAATTAGAAAGTTACTAGGCTAGTGTTCTACACCTTTCTAGTAAATGCTACAAGGTCATATTCATGGCTATAAATGCATTACTTCATGTGAAGAACTTTCCACAGTGCTTGTTTTTCCACTGGAAACATAATTTCATTGTGCGGTATAATAAAGCTAGCGTTTTTATGTAAATGGCATGGGTTATACCAAGATGCACATACTTTCTGTAAGCTGTTTTTTATCAGCTTTCCTTCTTGAAGCCATGGTTTTCAGATGCATTTGTGTGAGTAAATAATTTTAAAATATTAAATATTCTTCAGATAGATAACTTGCTATTTCAAATGAATATTATAGCTTCTGGGGATACAAAATGTCCTTGTAAAACTTCTGTAAAAATCTTTCTTCTCTAGCAAAGAAATTATTTTTTTAACCTGCACCAGAAAATAGGAATATAATTTTAGAAATATGTTTACCCTTCATTGTCAAATTCTTATTTTATGCAGTGGTCAGCCCCATATCCAACTTCTAAAGTTAGAAAAAAATAGCTATTGAATTTATGGTTAACATTGCAGTAAACCAGGTTCTTTTGTACTAGTGGCTTTATGTCCACTGAATTTCTTTTTGTGAAGAGTGTGCGTGTGTACTACTTCAAATGTTGAGCTCAGCACAGTGTGTCATATGGTGCATGCAGTATTGCTGCTTGCATATCTTATGTTGCAATGCATAGAATCATGCATGATTACAGTGATCATCACAAAATGAAATCCAATGCTATGGTGATATTGTCTACAGTATTTTTGTTAGGTATGGGTCAGCAAAGTAAGCTGTTTAATTCCTCTAAATGCCTTTATGAAGTTGAACAAAAAAGTGTTTTGCTCACACAGGTAATATTTGAGAGAACTTTTGCCGGCTTTACCTTAGTAGTCAGGTGTTGTAAATAGGTATGCTATTACGTATGTAATATAAAACTTAAACCACAGTGAAATTAATTTGACTGAGATAATATGCATTAAGTGAGGTAGTGGATTACAGTATAAACTATCAGTTTCTGTGATATTTCTGAAATAAGAAATGCAAAGTATTTCTCTTGTCTGTGGAAGTCTGGTTTTGGCACAGTTTCTCTGATGTATGTGAAGCACAGGGAAATAACTTGATAAGACATTAATCTTGGAGAATGAGGTATTGTAGCCTGAACTGCCATGTGACTTGGCATGTCACATTTGAATGAAAGTTATCTCTGCTGCAATAATTTTTTTAATCTAGTCAGGTTGTTTAGCTCTGAATGTTGCTACTCTACTTTTCCTGTGCTCAAAAAAAGAGACAGACTACGGAAAAAAAAAATGCAAGCTTACGTGAGTTTCTTAGGGCACTATGTTTGCTATGATCTTAAGGGGTGTAACGTGGAAAATTGGTCCATTGCTGTAGCTGAGTACATGCACTGTTTCAATACTGTTAATACCAAGTTTCCAGGAACTGAAACTGTATTGACAGAGAATTCTATAGGTGGCATTTGAAATCTAACATACCACAAGCAGTGCCTACAGGCTGGATCAAAGTCCTGTTGTGGTGAATGCTGTTCAAACAAGCAGTAAAAAGCAGTCCCTGCCCTTACGAGATTATAAGCTAAACATGATTATAGGCACAAGATGGAAATATGCACAATTTAAACATAACCTTGGGCAAGTCGGAGCAGGTCAGCTGCCAAAGAAGGAATCAAATACTGGAATACATCTGCAATATGATGTTTTATTAGAGATACCTGTAGCAAAGAGCTGGGGCAGTGAAGGTCCACATTAGGACACCTGTTTGATCCCAGAAGCAGTATTGGTGCATCGTGCCGAGGCTAATTAGGGCAGAATTAGCTTGCACTGTACATTTTCCTGCTTCTTGTATAGATGTTCCCTAATTCATAGTTCAGTGTCTCCTTGACTATACTGATGACACGTGAAAGAAACTTTTTACTTCATATTATGTTAAATAACTTTTCCAATATTTTACATCCACTTTAGGAAGTCTAGATAGCTTTTTTTTTTTTTTTTTTAGATCTCTTTGAAAAAGTTTTTACAGTTGTTTAGTAGAGAGTCTCAGATTTGTATCCTTGTTTAAAACATGCCAAAGACTTTTCTCTATAAATGCAAGGCAGCATAACTTTGCAGGAAAGACAGCCCAAGTTATAGCTTTTATATAGTGCCTACTTTGAGCCCTGCTGGCTGAGTTACATACATTGGCGTTTGACTGAAGCAGACAAAATTTGTGTGTGTTTGTCTGTTTAAACATAAGATTGATAAGAAGAAATGCTTTATGTAACTCAGAAGAGCTTACAGAAAGAACTAAACTTCCCTTTAGTTTTGAAGGTCCGATGCCTTGCTAGTGAATTTTTCGTGTGGGTTCAGGTCAGCAACATAATTTATGTTAAAACTCCAACATGTTTCGTAAAGTATTTTTGTAAACATTTTGCTTACAAATATTGAAACTACGTGTGCTCAGTACAGCATCAGAGTACCAGCTGCAGGTGTGTCCCGCTTTTTCCCTGCGTTACAATCTCCTAACGGGCAACTAATGGTGAGCCATTTGCTGCCAGCAGAAGCATTTCTTCCATTTCTGTCTTCGTGAGCCAGATGTCAGTTGTGTGAAGAAACCTCCACCCCGAAACACAAACAAAAAAAATGGAGGTGACTCCCACAAATATAAGTGCCCACCTTGGCCGCTGAACATGCCTTAAGCCTGTACAAGTAGCGGGTTCTTCATGCAGGCAACAGATAGGAGTGGTCCTGCAAAATCCTGGAAAGGCACAAGAATTGCTTAGTCGGGCAGTTAGCCCACGCCGTTCCTTCTGCTGTTAAAATAATTCATGGCAGCCTTGGGAATTAAGTACAGGTCAAAATTACTAGAGGATCTGACAGGGCCTTCTGTTGTTGTTGCTATGCGATATTATTTGAATTATAACTTTAAGTGACTTTGAGTGTTGCACTGAGTACCTTGGAAATAAATATTTTTATATCCTTCAGTTTTACAGATGTATGATGCTTTGGCTTCACAGAAGAATGTACTGCTGTGTCTGTGTTGTTATGGTTTTATGTTATAAACTTTCATACGAAAAATGTAGAACTTATAACCAGAAATTTAGAGTTCACAAGAGAAGGAAAAAATACTTTCTCTTAGCCTAAGGTATGCTGAACATTTTCTCCTCTCATTTACAGTGTTCAATTTAAATTTCTGGATGAAATATGCACTATATAAAGATTGTTACAGAGTTTGAAAGACAAATAACTAGGTTAAGATCAATATTTTTTTTTTTTTCTTTTTGAATGGGAGGAGTTTTGCTTTCTTTCTGGCTGATCATTAAGAGTTAAAACAGTCTTGGGAAACAGCAAAAAACATGCAATCACATCAGTACAATCATGTATTATATCCTCTTAAAACAGTATAAACATACCTTCGTGATGTCTGTGTGTTCTGGTAGATCACTTGGCAGACTGAAAGGTATAGAATGTGTGGGACAGACAGAGGACAGAAGGAAATCTAGAAGGAAAAACAGTGATTTCAAATCGTATTTGGAGATAGGAGGAAACCAAAGGGAATAAGTGGGAATGCTGAAGCTAAAATTAGCTGTTCAAATCAATATCTTCAAAGTATCTTGAAAATGTTGGTTTAGACTTTTAAACAAAGTGTGTGACATAGTTTGGCCCAGAGGAGAAAATAAAAAACCTCCAAGTCATATTATTAAAGAAGCAACTTTTGGCTTGCTTGGGTACTTTTATCTTTGCAGTTGCTATCTGAAACGGTTGTGTAGTGACTCTACTGATAAAAGATGCATGTGTGGATGTTGACAGCAGGTTATCATTCACATTTGTATATAGGTGGAAAAGGTCATAAGTAAAAATTATACTGGTTGTTTGCATGTATTTGCATTCTCAGGATCAGGGGAAGATTGCTTCGGGTTTTTTTTGTGTCAGGATTTGAGTTCTGTGCATCTGAAAAAGCAATACTCTGTTTCTGTGTTCCAGCTTGCTTTCCTTGAATGAAAGTCTTGTTTACCCAAAGTAGAATGCAGATGTATTTAAATTTTCAGTCAGTAACACAAATATTCTCCCTAAGTAGCATAGCTCCTGGCTCATGTACAGAGAATATGCTGTTCCTTCAGGAGCTTGCTGGAACTTGCTGTTCTCCGGGTGAGAAATGGTGGTGTCCTTTGCATTAAATAATTTGCCAGCAAGTTTTACCTGTCACAGTGATACCAATAGCTAGCAAAGCTCAACCTTGCTATATGATGGAATCTGTATTACAGCCTGTGGATAGCCTGTTACCTTTCTTGATAGATCATATCTTAAGTATTACCTCATTTATCTCTCCTGTTCTGCCAAACCAATGCAGACCAAAACTTTTTTGAATTTTTGTGGTGAGAAGCTCTGAAGTAAGAACTGCAAGTATATCATTTGTAGCTTGCCAAAATAAAAAATGAAAATACTCCAGCTCAGTGATGGATTTGAAAAGATGATAAAGGGAGAGAAATGACTTCTTGTGTATAAACTGTATGGAATTAGTTGTGTATACTTTTTTTTTTAAAATAAGGTGTGGATGACAAATATTTTCTTTGTGCTTGATATATGTTTGGAAGGGGCCTGAGGGCAAGTTAGGAACTGAAGTGGAAGAAGATGGAAGGTGGCTTTATGGCCTGAGACAGAAAAGGATCTGGATGGACTAAAGGAACTCTGCTGTGTAAATTGAGCTGGCAAAGCTTGAAAGCTGTTTTATACTCAGTTTCACTGGAAAACCAGAACTTTGAGAACATAAGGCACATACATGCCACGAAACATGGTTAATCAAATCTGTGTTTGTCTGTGGTTGTAGTTGTCCCAAACAGCTCTCCTATATCTTAATCTCTCTGGTTACTCTTAAAAAAAAATTACAGTTGGTCACAATACATAAATGTCTGACACAGTAGTGGAAAGCAATACAGCTGATCTTGCTATGCCAAATTTCAAGGTGTGACTCAATCAGTTTTCAGTGATAGCTGTATTTCCCCTGTGCTCCAACCTTTTTGCAAATGTAATTTAAAAAAAAGATTTTGCTCATTCTATCTTAGAATTTTGAATAAGTAGGCCCTTACTTAAGATTCTTAATGTAGTTATTTTTCCAGCATTAAAGGAAACGGTATATTGCATTTGATATTTATGATGATATTCCTCCAAAACAGAATTAATGTGTGGTTGTACATGTAGGAAAGTTTACATGCACAATTGAAGTCAAGTTTTGGTGATACTGAGTTTGCTTGCTGTTTTTAAATAGTAAATGTAATATTTCATTCAATCTGTATCAAAATATTTTGATTTTTTTTTTAATCAACATTTAGCAGTTACGTTGAAATGTAGTTTGCCTATTCTCCATCCCATTGTCTAGGGACTGCATCCTCCCTAAGCTATTTGAGATCTGGGCATTGATGTGAAGGTTGTAGTTTTGTTAGTTTACAGCCAAGGAGTCTGCACTGATTTCTATCTTTCTGCCTCTTCTTTCCTGCCTCATGAGTAAAGTGATATAGAAAAGAAGATATGTTTGTATGAGAATGCGTTTTCTACTTTCTGTACTCTCAGTAATACATGTATTAACATGAAATTACTCTGGCAAGTAGATATTTATGTGTACAAGCCACCAGTTACACAGAGAAAGCTCTAACATGCAAATTATACTTGAAATCACACTTAAAAATTAAATCAAGGGCTGGATTTTTAATATTCACAATTTTCAGAATCTGAATACTGTATGCAGTTTCTGCACTCAGCTCATAATGGAGGTTTGAACATCTGTGGCTCATCCATTTAAACAGATGGTAAGATCTGTGATGTCCCAGGCTTTTGCAGTGCAATGTGGTGTCTGGCACAAATGTGTTTGTACATCCACCTGTCTCTGACCATTAAGAAGACTGGCCTTGCTCCAGCTTTTTGGTGTATGAAATATCTAGCAGTGTGCTGCCCTTGGACTTGATGGATATAAAAATTGTTGTTTGCCCCTGTTATCTCCATACGTATGTTTCTTATCAAGATATTTAATTATGAAGACAAGGGAAGCTGTTAATCACTAATCTTTTTAATAATAGATTTCCACATAATAGACATAGCACAAGATGTGTGTATACAGTAAATGAAACAATTAGCTGAGACCTTAAAAGATCACTTATCAATATGCTGTGCCTTTAATTAGATCTAAAAGGTATAGGAACATCTACCTAATTCCTTGCAAACTAACATCATGATTTTTTTTTAATTTAAACATAAATCTCTGTTTGAAAAACATCTGTTGCTCTGAACAATCTGTTCAAGTTTATTTTGGATAAAGCCAGCTACTCTGGATGACAAAACAAAGTTTGAGAACATAAACCCCAATCATTACAGCCGTTTCCTGAAGCCTTCTCACAGAAATAACACTGAGGTCTTTTATTCAAACAGTCAGATTGAACTGCCTTGTCGTGTGCCTAGCTGTGGGAGTACTGATCTATAGGATAACCCATGGGAAGAGATAGTCATAATGCTGGTGTTCCCCAAAAAGTGCAATGTGGATTGATTGAATGGTAGTCTTCAAGTAATTTTTCCATGCAAGAGAAATAATGAAAGATAACATTTAAAATCCACAAAAAGTAGCCTTAGAAGAGAGCTACATCCATGTAATGGGTGCTATACGGCCTTTTATGTCCAGGTTTGTAGTGCAATAGGAAAATAAAGCACTAGTAGAAGGGGAAATAAAAGCAGTTTTCTGTAGGGCATTTAGCAACCTTCATTGGGATAGTTGGTAGGGTGGGAAAAGAATATGGAAAAAGGTATGAAATAATGCTTTCAGAAGACATCAGTTGAAAAGCCATGGAATGTCTGCTTTTGCAGTGTGTCGGACTGAGAGATTTGAAGGTGATGCTTTATGACTTGAAGACTTGATGTTTCTGGAGGTATTACACTAGCTTCTTTCTAAAACGCTACACTTATGTGCTGTTTTAATGAAAGCAGAATTACTTACTTTTGGGTATTATTTCCTCTAGCTTCAGCTATTGACTCTTAATTCTATCTCTTAGTAAGTCTTATTGCAGCTTAAGTGCAAGATATCGCCTCCAAAGTCTGTTACTAATGTGTGATAAAATCATTATAATACTTCCCAGTCCTGGCAAAGATTGTAAGGTTTTCATATAAGCCCTGGTTGTAGATACTCTTGATCTGTCTAAACTATATAGAGCACTGCTTTAAAAATTCGCCTCTTCATTGAGGATGCTTTTTATCCTCAGAGGGTTTTCACGGCTCAGTGCAATTTCCACTTTCAGAGATATTAAGCAATTTACCATGTGTGTTGTATTAGTGTTAAGATAGCCTATTCTGGAAAAAATACACTTATTTTCTTCCGTACTTATTCTCCATGGAATCTGCTCTTTCATCATCTTTCCTGGTTACAATTTGCTGCAAGTTGACCACTAAAAGTATTAACTGTACTTTTGTGACGACAAGCAAAGTTTGTGGTGGTGTTGTGATTTTTTTTTTCTTTGACTGGTAGCTGTTTGCAAGGTTGCAGTGTTGGAATCCTTAATAAAGCAGGGATGAAGTTCACTACGAACTTGAGGCTATGCACCCACCCATGTTATGCAACTCTGGGCCTCATGGCCCTAAAACAGTCCAGGCTTTATTTATTTATCTCTCCACCCCTCACACCCACCTCCCTGACGGAAAGTATCTAAAACAATGTTGAAGTAATGCTTTCTTGCAGAAAGTTTCCAGCAGGTGAAATTTTCGTAGTATGAAATGTGATACATCCAGTATGCTCTGGAGTTTGGCAGGATGGGTGCATTTAAGGGTAAAAAGCCAGCTTGGCACAGTGAAGGGTGGGGGAAGAAGAACTTAGTGAAACCTTGTCTGTTTTTCCTGCTGGGAATGGCTCCTGCAAGATTTTACCCCTCAAGGCCGTGCCAGCTAGCACACGTTGTTCCCCTGTACTAGGTGGCACAGCCGGTGCCATGCCAAGAAACATGTTTGCTGTTCCTGTGGGGGATCAGTGGTCCAGGGTGCAAGCTTGCACCCCAGCCGTGTTTTGTTTGGCTTTCAGGAGTACAGATCTTTCTGCTGTGTTTACTCATTGTGCTACCACCTTGTCTTTTGTCTGGGTAACTTCTCAGCCTGCTTCCTACATGGGCTGACTGGCTTCCTCGTCAGCTCTTTGCTTGCTCAAGAGGGCAGGTCCTCTCCAACAGCCCTCAAGCTGCCTAATGAAGGGCAGCTCCCTGAAGAAAACCCTACAGGTAAGAGGAATTCCTCTCCACAGTGCAGGGACTGCTTGTGCTTTACCTTTGGTGGAATGTATGCTGCCAGGGGCACCCACTGTGTCCTTTGCGCAGGGATTTGTATGTGGGGGCTGTGATGGTTTTGGCACAGTCTGCAGCTGGCTTGAGTAACCCCAGGGGTGCGGCTCCAGACCAGCTCCCTTTCCTGCTTCAATTGCTTGCAAATGCTCTGGGAGTTTTGTGCAAAAAGACTGAAGAAAAATTTGAGTTAAAAATACTGAATGGAGGTTTTGCCATAGGAAGCTGTATCTGGGCTCGTCGAGGTGTTTACATTAGCAGTATAACAAGATGGCACAAAAAAATAATGAAATATTTTGAAGTATACAGGAAGTTAAGATAATGGACTTCAGTGGAATTATCTGCTTGAAAGTGGGCAGTAATATACTTTCTTGCTGTCTTTGGCCAGTATTACACTTGAGAAACCTACAGTGGAAAGTTTGAAAAACGCAACTTTTCTCCACTTTCACAGCTTGCAGTACTTTTATGTGAAAGCCTGTAGTTTTTGCTGTTCATCATAAGGATAATCCATGGGCAGCTTAGTGTGTGTGGGTTTTTTTAAGCACTTTGTATTTGTTTATTTTTTTATTGATTTGTTTTACACCATCATATGTCTGACTATCCAATACTACATGTGTACCTTAGTTTGGATAAAGTTGCTGTCTCCTGTGGGAAAAAAAAAATTATCATGCTGCTTTGGGAAATTGGTTGATAAGCCCATAAAATCAAAATTCCAAAATCTAGGTTGATAATTCTTTAGGAAATCTGAAATAACACAATGATGTTGTTTGAGAGAATGAACCCACGAACAGACAGAGTGTGAAGATACAGATACACTCACACGAAGACTTCCACTCCTCACTCCCAATATATCATTAGGTGAAATAAATCTGACCTTGAAGCTACTATCAAACAACTGAAATTTACAGGTGCCACTTTGTGTGTAAAGTCTTGCTGACACACACACACATTATTTTAAAGTGTGCCATACTCCATCATGATCAGATATTCACTAATGACTGAATTAAAGGACAGTTGAATTGAGAGGTAAACTGTGTAATTAAAATAGAATGTCAATTTATAGTAATTTATTGGTTTTATTATTATTCCTCTTTTTCCTCTAGTTGCTACTTAGACTCATTTTCCCATCATTCAGATCTGTAAGTGATCAGCTGTCAAACAGTAATTTTGAAATTCAATTACACTTTTATTAATAAAAGTCAGTGAAATAGCTTATATAAGAACATACAAATCATCAAATTGAAAATAGCCTATTTTAAAAGCATCGTAGTGCTAAAAGTGTTTATAATATTTATCCATCCACGAAATTACATTTTAACTTAATAATTCTGAAAGCCCTAGAATTAAACAAAGGCAGTTTCATGGCAAGACTTTACATGGCACTAGATTTGAAGAAAGCAGAAATATAAACCAGCCTTGGGTTGTGATATGTTGTGTAGCTGGTCCCCACCGATTTTTATTTGGAACTTGGAAATCAAAATGCAGGTCACAGAAAACTTGTAACAGTAGCAAAATTTTCGGACTACTGCCAGCTACTCTTGTGAAGGTAATTCAGTAAGGGAAAGGGAATGGAAGTGGGAAGCAGTTTCAGCTGCATTTGCTGCCTTAGGACAGTCCCCTTTAGGGACACTGGAATTCTGGGTTCATTTCCAGGTTTTCTGCGGGATTGTTGTTCAGCCTGGTGAAAAGAGGGCTCTGGGCAGCCTTTCAACATCATAGAAACATAGAACAGTTGGAGTTGGAAGGGACCTTAAAGAGCATCTAGTTCCAACACCCCTGCCATGACCAAGTTATTCAAAGCTCCATCCATCCTGGCCTTGAACACTTCTGGGGATCGGACATCCACAGCTTCTCTGGACAACCAGTTCCAGTACCTCATCACCCTCATGGTGAAGATTTTCTTCCTTATATGTAATCTAAATCTACCCTCTTTCAGTTTAAAGCCATTACCCTTTGTCCTAATGCAACAGGCCCTGCTGAAATGTCTCTCTTCGGCTTTCTTGTAGATCCCCTTTAGGCACTGGAAATCTGCTACAAGCTCTCTCCAGAGCTTCCTCTTCTCCAGGCTGAACAACCTCAACTCTCTCAGCCTGTCTTCATAGGAGGGATGTTCTAACCCTCTGATCATATTCCAACCCTCATCTGGACTCACTCCAACACAACATGTCCACGTCCTTCTTTTGTGGGGGGCCCCAGAGCTGACTGCAGTACTCCATGTTGGGTGTCATGAGAGCAGAGCAGAGGGGGAGAAACACCTCCCTCAATATTTCTTTTGATGCAGATCAGACTATGGTTGGCTTTCTGGGCTGTGAGCACACATTGCCAGCTCGTGTTGAGCTTCTCATCAACTAACACCTTCAAGTCCTTCTCCTCAGAGCTGCTCTCAGTTCATTCTCTGCCCAGCCTGTATTTGTGCTTGAGATTGCCTCAACCTGTGTGCAGGACCTTGCACTTTGTGTTGCTGAACTTCATGAGGTTTGCACAGGCCCACCTCTCAAGCCATGTGATGGATAGCGGCTTAGCAACTTCATCTGCCAGTTCCCTCAGGACCCACGTATGCATCTCATCAGGTCCCACAGACTTGTGCACCTTCAGTTTTCTTAGATGGTCTTGAAACTGGCCTCACACAGTTCTTCATTCTCCCAGTCCCTGCCTTTGCCTTCTGTGACTTGGGTGGTGTGACTAGAGCACTTGCTGGTGACGGCTCAGGCAAAAAAGTCCTTGATTAACTCAGCCTTCTCCATATCCCTAGTAATGAGGTCTCTTGTTTGCTTCCAGAGAGGGCCCACATTTTCCTCGGTCTTCCTTTTACCACCAACATACTATAGAAGCTTTTCTTGTTGCCCTTGATGTCCATGGCCAGATTTGATTCTATCAGAGCTTTAGCCCTCCTAACCTGATACCTGGCTGCTCAGACAATTTCTCTATATTCCTCCCAGGTTACCTCTCCTTGCTTCCACCCTCTGTAGGCTTTCTTCTTGTGTTTGAGTTGATCCAGGAGCTCCTTGTTCATCCATGCAGGCCTCTTGGAATTTTTACCTGACTTCCTCTTTGTTGGAATGCATTGCTCCTGAGTTTGGAGGAGATGATCCTTGAATATTAACCAGCTTCCTTGGGCCCCTCTTCCCTCCAGGGCTTTATCCCCTGGTGCTAAACCAAGCAGATCGCTGAAGAGGCCAACATCTGCTTTCCTTAAGTCGAGGGTAGCAATCTTGCTGTGTCCCCTCCTTGCTGCCCTGGGGATCTTGAACTCCACTATTCCATGGTCACTGCAGCCAAGGCTGTACTTGAGGTTCACTTTTCTCACCAGGCCCTTGTTCGTGAGGACAAGGTCCAGCGTAGCACCTCTCCTCATTGGTTCCTCTATCACTTGGAGAAGGAAGTTATCATCAATGCATTCAAGAACCTTCAGGGTCACTTATGCCCTGCTGTGTTGCCCTTCCAGCAAATATCAGGGTGGTTAAAGTGCTGCACTAGAACCAGGGCTTGTGAACGCGAAGCTGCTCCTATCTGTCTATAGAAGGCTTCATCCACTCGGTCTTCCTGGTCAGGTGGCCTGTAGCAGAACCCTCACTATAAAGTCACCTGTCCCTGCCCTCCCTTTCGTGCTGATCCATAAGTTCTCAGTCAACTCCTCATCCATCCCCAAGGAGAGCTCTGTGCAGTCCAGCTGGTCACTGGCACAGAGGGTGATACTCCCTCCTCCTTGTCTCCGCTGCCTGTCCTTCCTATAGACCCTGTATGCTTCCATTCCAACACTCCAGCCACTCCATGCTGTCCCACCACATCTGCATGATTCCAATAAGATCATAGCTCTGCAGGTGTGTGCAACTCTCTAATGCCTCTTGTTTATTCCCAATGCTACATGTGTGTGCATAGAAGCATTTGAGCTGGGCCTTGATGAAGCTGACTTACTGGCTGGACAGATAGGTAAAGGTGTCTGAAAAGAAAGACTTTTTACAAAAACCTGTAATGACAGTACAAGTGTCAATGGCTTTAAACTGAAAGAGGGCAGGTTTAGATTGGATATAATGAAGAAATTCTTCACTATGAAGGTGGTGAGGCACTGGAACAGTGTTGTGGATGCCCCATCCCTAGAAGCATCCAAAGCCATGTTGGATGGGGCTTTGAACAACCTGGTCTAGTGGAAGATGTCCCTGCCTGTGGCGGAGGGGGTTGGAACTAGATGCTCTTCAAGGTCCCTTCCAACCCAAGCCATTCTGAGATTCCATGGTTACAATCTAGTAGTTATAAGCTGTCTCTGTGTCTCCACATATCTCTTTTCTTCCTGTACACCTGTCCAGTCATCACCTGTGGCAGCCTATCCTATTTTTTTTTTTTTTTTGTGCTATCCTATGATAGCTTTTTCCCTCTCCTAGAAAACTAGCCATGTTGATTCATTTTCCTACTTAGTTTCCTCTGTTTTTCCCAACCTGCTAACCTCTCTGTCTCAGTCTTTCCCTTTTCTGTCCAGATACTTTCACTCCCTGATGCATTTCCATGGTTGCTTATGCCTCAGTACAAGTCTTGTGTAAAACCAACATCAGTCTCGTAACAGTGAAGAGAGTTGTGGTGGTTAAGGAAACCTGTACTTGCTCCATATTTGGGATGTTGGTTCACTATGACTCTGACCTGTCAACTGTTTACCCTTTTCAGTCTCCTTTTCTCTCTCTTTTTTCCCCCTCTCAGAAGTTTTGTTATATAGGAATATTTACAGAGATAGCTGAAAGCACATTTCAAATGTGCTTTATGTATCCAAATTTTGCTTTTATCGCCTTCTCCAGATTCACTGAACTCTGTGCCTAATCCATGTCCCAAAACTTCAGTTTGAAGTAAACATCTGTTAAGGGAAATTTCACTCCAAACGAATGGAGTTTGGCAAAATTTGTCACCAACTGAAAATAGGTTCGTAAGAGGAGAAGTGTAAAGCAATTTTATCAAAGAGGTGTAGCTGAAGGGTGGTTAGCAGTCTTTATCCCATGAGCCTTGTGCGGTTTTCTCTGTAAGAATGACAAGAGAAACATTGATGTCTTCAAAAAGTAGCGGGGATGGAGGGATCCTGGTGCTCTTCAAAGACACAATGGGGCTAGGCTAGGTGGCAACCAGCTTCACTGCCACGAAGTGTGGCTGTTGTGGCGGTAATTGCTGCCTTGCTTTCTCCTGTATCTGGGAGCTGGTTTACACAGTCACCCCTCAACCAGAACAGGCGTGTGTTTGTTGTTGTCTCACAAAGCATATTTGTGTATGAGCATTAGCCTGGCTTGAGATGCAGCTGACCATCTGGACCCTGAATTTCTAAAGGATTCTTTCCAAATCAGGCTTAGCATTTGCCTCTGCTCTGTATTCATCTGGTTTTAATTCCATTTCCTGGGAAGTATGTTGCTGATATGTACAGGGCAGATTCTGTACAGCAGGGAATTTTTCATCTTTAATAGAAAGTCATTTTAGAGAGCAAATTACTATTATCTTAAATCTAAACATTGTTCTTAAATTTGCTAGACAAGCTCAAATAAAAACATGGTTCTGCCAACTCAGATGTAAATTAAAAATAATTTTTAAAAGCTTTGCACAAGCTTTTCAGAGGAAATGGAAGTTTTAAATTGAGGTTTATGGCTTTAATTTCTCAAAACAAATTTTTAAGGCAGTTTTGCAAATGTTATGTAAATGATTGTTATATAAATTATGTAAACGCTACTTTAGGTATCATTAGTTTGATAATTGAATTAGTTTTGTTAAAAAAAAAAAAACACTAAAAAATCCAGGATAATACTTTCTATTCCCTGCTTCAATGCCAAGTGGATGGTGAAAGAAAACTGTATAGATAGTTTGGTAAAATGAAGACAGATTTACAAAGATAATTCCCTAGATTCAGCCTCTCCTCTTGAAAGAAAAGTCAGGAATAAATCTTCCTCTTGAAATGTACATCAGCGCTGCTGAAAGATATATTTTAAAGTGCATAAAGCTCTTTCAGCTGCTTAACACAATATTTGTTTTGTTGAACGACTGACTGATGCTATGACATTATGTAGTTGTATGTGCATCTTAAAATCAGAAAAAAAAATTATCATAATCTGTACCTAGCAATCTTCTGTTTCATTTTAATTAGAATACAGAGAATCACAGAGTAGTTGAGGCTGGATGGCACCTCTGGAGATCGTTTAGCCCAAAGCAGGGTCACCTAGAGCAGGTTGTTCAGGACCATGTCCAGTCAGGTTGTTCCCATAATGTCTGTATACTTTATCTAGTTGCTTTTGCTATATTTCTGTTGTCACAACATTTTTGCCACTGAAGTCAAGCAACATATGCAAGTGCCTATCATAGTCTGTTTGCCTGAGATAGACTTTCTTCGGTGGAAAAACTTTTTTCCATATGATTTTCCCCTAGAACACATTTCCCTCTTAAACATAAGGAACACAAAATGCTCTCAGGTTATGGAAAGAGGAAAGTTTGAAAATTGTTTTAAAAGTAGATTTGCAAAAAACAGAAGTGCCTTGGGGCTCACCCAGCTATCACAAACACATTGTCCTGAGAACAAACAATGTGATTTACAACAAATAAGAGGGGGTCTTGCCTTGGGCCAGAAAAAAATGGGGAAAACAGGAAAGAAAAAGAATGCGTATCCAAGTTTATCCCCAAACATTTTGTAGATTAAAGGTTATTTTCATTAAAGCATGTACCTGTAGAAGGAGCAGACTTGCTATTTGTTGACAAAAAAGATAAAAACTCTGCAGAGCTTCCTATGTATTTCTATAGTAAAAATACACATTGCCCTATCAAGAAGAATGCAGTGGTAAATACTTGGCTATTTACCTATGGTGGAGTGTGAGTAATGCTAACCCTAGTTTGCTCTTTGCTTGCGGCCTTCTTTCTTTATTGAATGTTTGTGTATTGCACAGATGTTGGCATTTCTAACTTTCAGATTAATCTCAATGCATCCTTTGTCTAGATATTTGTCTATGCAAAAGAATGGGAATCTAAAGGTAAGAATGTGTGGAATAAATCTTTTGTATAATAGCAGGTAATGTAAATATATTAAAATATTCTTTATGTGATTGCATTAAAAGTGAAGTAGAAAATCAAATGAAGGACTTTACTAAGCACCATGATCTTTCCAACTGTCTTTGTCATGAAAAGAACTCAACTGTCAGGAGCGTATCAGTGTCCTGCAGGAATGCCTCGTATCATCAGGTAGCTTCCTCCAAAGCCTTTGAGTTAATCCATTAACACTTGGCACTGTCTGTGCCCAAGTTGTGCTTTGCCAGAACGTTTTGCAGGAATTTTTTCTCTTATGTGAGACCACTTCTCTCACTGCCAAAGTGTCTCAGAAAGCTCACTGAAGTGCTGTCACGATAACAAATAAAAATGCTTTCATGCTTAGATGGCTGATGTTCCACTTGGTAGAACAGCCTTCACAACGTCTCTGGGCCACCTGTGCTGTGCATAGTCACCCTTAGATGAATGAAGTTTTTCGTGATGTTTAGGAGGAACCACCTGTCTTTCAGTTTGTGCCCATTGCCTCTTGTCCTATCAGTGGAAAAAACCTGGCTCTGTCCTCTCTGCACCATCCCATCACGTATCTGTACAACTTGATGAGATCCCCTCTGCATCATCTCATCTCCAGGCAAAGGCAGGTTGCTGGCCCATGTTCGAACGTGTGGGTGTCCTCCAGGACCCCCAAGGCCTTTTCTGCAGAGCTAAGAGGGCTCAGATGAAGAAATGCTGCCCAGAGCCCTTGCAGATTGCAGGGGATCACTGCCTGAAAGGCTGGGGGAGTCTTCACAGGTTGCGGGACAAGAGCATTTGGGAGTGTCCCAACATTGCAAGGGGAAGCTGTTCAGGGGCTTGTGGACATGTATGAGGCTCCTCATGGGCTGTCTCAGAGAAGGCCTCATGTTGAGGGAATGGGATGGATCCCACTGGATGGGGGAGGAAGCAGTGGGCTCAGTAATATCACTTCTCTGCCTGTCAGCGTGTCTCAGGGGCTCAGCATGGTGCCGTTGTGAGAACAGATAAGATTGCTTCTCTCCATCTTGGTAAAATCATCACAGGGACCAGTGCCCCAGTTCAGCTGAAGCCCATGGTATAGAGAGGTACTGGGTTGTAGAAAATGTATTATCTCTTGGCGATAGCTTGATCAAATGCCTGGTTTTTGAAATAAAATATTTCTGACTGCTGTTGGCACCTGCCTTGTCAAGTTAGAAATAGTTTCATTTTAAAACAATGATCCCAGAATGGAGTATGTTGGAAGGGTTCCCCAGAGATTTTCTTTTGTCTCTCCCCTGCTCAAGCAGGGTGAGGTAGAGCAGGTCGCTCTGGAGGACCCAGCAGGGACATGGCTGCCATGGCACCTGGACCAGCAGGTCTCCAGAACTGCAGCCCAGTGCTGCAGAGTCAGAGGGCTTGGACAGGCCTGCACTGATGCCTGGAAGCATCCAGATGTTTACTGGAGCCTATTTTCAGACCACTTCATGTGCAGAGTCCACAGCTCCACCATGCTGACGTGGAGGACAGGTGGCGTGGCTGGGTGCTCCCCTGCAGCCTGCGGGGCAGAGGTGTTGAAGGGCCCCGAACTATGTCATCCTACTCCACTGTGACCCTCCCTGCATACTCTTTCTGCTGGTAGCAGGGCCAGTGTTGGTGGGTGCCTAACACAGGTGGTAGCACCACTGCGGTCATCTGCTGCACACCCACTCCCTGGCTGTGGTCCTCTGCCAGTGGGTGGACAAGCTGATCATGTTCTCCCGGTAGTCGTTGCCTGCCCTCACCATGTGCAGGATGTGGTAGAAAGGCTGCCTCCAAGAGCGGGCAGGAAGCTCTCATGAAGACAAAGCAGAAGCTGTGGCAGCAGGTGTTGACATGAGCTGTGCTGTTCACCTCACCCAGGCAGATGGGGCATGGGCTACTTGCTGTTGCCTCCCACCATGCTGCATACCACCCCGGGGTGCTGCTGGCCTCGGCGGCAGAGCTGCTCTGTTCCAAAGCCACCTCAGGTCCTCTGAGCACTGTCATGAGAGAAAGACTCACGCGTGGTGTCTATTGGGAAAGCCCCAGCGATCACAGAATGGCTGAGGTGGGCAAGGACCTCTGGAGGCCATCTTGTGCAACCACCCTCTCAAGCAGTGCCTTCTAGAGAAGGCTGCCCAGGACCACATCCAGTGGGTTTACAAGTATGTTCAAGGAAGGAGATTGTATGACCTCCCTGGGTAACCTGACCCAGTGCTCAGTCACCCTCACAGTAAAAAAAGTGTTTCTTAATGTTCAGAGGGAGTCACTTGTATCTCAGCGTGTGCCCATTGCCTCTTGTCACCAGGTAACACTGGGAAGAGCCTTCTTTCCAGGTCGAATAGTCTCACCTCTCTCAGCTTTTCCTCTTATGTGGAATGCTCCAGTCATTCATCATCTTACTGGTCCTCTGCTGGACTCTCCCCAGTATTTCCTAGCATTTGTTGTCAAGATATTTGACAAAGGTTTCTAAACCCTTGTTTAAAGACATCCGAGGTTTTTGTCAAGCCTCACATAACTGGAAAAATAAGGGAAATCAAAATTTGATCTCATTGCCTAATAAGATTTTTTAATAGGAATGAAGTGGAATAATGAAGTAAATTTTATGAATGGGGTGACTAGGATAACGCTATTACACAAGCACTGATGTTTCAGGCTACGATTATAGTTGGAATAATTAGTTCTTCCTCTTCTTTCCTCACTCTTTCCAGTCCTCACCATTAAATACTCAGGAAAGTATCTTTCTTTGGCCTGTGCCAGAAATAGGCCTCAAACTATTTTTATTAATTTCTTTAAAGGGTCACAACCTATGGGATGCAATAAAGAGCTATGTAGTGTTGTACTCCAGTGGAACTCTCACTGCTTCCTGTAAGTCCTCTTGGAGTGTGAAACTATCTCAGCTGGTATTTGTTTAGCAGCAAAAGCACCTGTAGAAACGAAATGAGGGTCTAGCAGAACTGAGAATTATAGGAGCATTTTCCTTTGGGCGGCAGATTCCTTCAGGGCAGAAATTAAAATTTTATATACAGGTTGTCCTTGTGAATCAATTCTCAGCGTTACATTTTCTAAATATGTATGAATGTATCTTGAAGATTTTTGTCTACAGGTAACAATGTTGATGCCTTTTTTTATTCTTTCCCCACCTCTCCCCCATTTTATCCTTGTCTGCTTCAGTAAAGTAAGTCAAGCAGAGTTTTCTCTTTTTCTCCAGGGTCCAGCTGAGATTCTCTCTCACTAACTGAGGTTGATGCTTTGGGTAAAAGACATGTGTCAGAGAGAGAGAAAAGCATATTTGACTTTTTCTATTAGTGGGATATTTCTGAAAAATACAGGAGTCCTTGGCTTGGGTGAAACTCATTTGTTCTGGTTTGTGAGGTTACTGGGTGCTAATCATCGCAACAAAAGTGAGACTGTATGTAAGAAAAATTCGTACAATTTCAATTAATTAAACTCAGGCCTCACTGGAGATTGTGAGTACCTCATTTGAGAGTTTGTCATTGAAATTGCCAGACACAGGTTTTGCTGCCTGGCAGGCAGGGGGCTCAATGTCTTGCAGGTCCTGATCAATGCATTGAACAGGGTTGAGTGGGGTCATCTGCTAATGTGAAGGGGTTTGCTGAGGACTGTGATACTCTGGGAATTCTACACGTTTCTTCATTTGTGCATGATTTCTTCACTTCGTATGAAGAAGCTTCCAGAGTCATTCAAGTGTTCTCAGGACTAATTATTTTTTTCCACCACTGCCTTCTACTTAAAATGCACTGAGGAGAAACAGCACTCAAAGAATTTGCTTGATAGAATCATCACAAATCTCTTCTTTTTTACAAGGACTGCTTAGGTATTGAGACTTATGTTTCGATGTTATTGTACCCCTATCTCATTTTTGGATATAATATGTCTGCAGTTCATCCTTGGTAAATTTCCTAATTTCATGCTGGAACCTGGCAGTTCTCACGTAATACCACAGTACGAAGAATGGGGTGAAAGTCAGACAAAGTGTACGTTATGTTACCAGTGGGTGAAGAGTTAATGCTACAAGATGGAAAACGAAATAAATGTATTCTGTGGTGAGGCCAGCTTCTTAAAATGAAGAACAGTCTTTTTGTGATGGCTGTGTGCTAGGCAGTGTTTGGAAATCCTGTATTGTAGGGATAAAGAGTAATTGACAGTGCATGATAGAAATGTGATTATAAAGAGATGATTCTTCTGTTGATTGATAACTGAATGTGGTTTTTGGGTTTCTGTACAACGCAACTAAAATGGCAATAGGTCCAGAAAGGAGAGCAATAGCCTATTTCTGAGAAGAGAATGGGATTACTGTGAGTATACACAGCAGCACTCTATCTTGTACATATGTTACAAACATGTTATAGGTGTGTGCATGGGAGCTTCTTCTGATATTGTCTCTAGAAAGTGTGTACAAGTAATCATGGCAAATAGCTAAAGGTGAGAACTTCAAGGTATAGCTGCAGAGAGATCCACAAGGGTGTGTCAGTCATGGCCTAAATAAACTTTGCAAGGAACAGGGTAAATCTGATAGTAGAGAATATCTGATACAATGCATTCAAACTGGATGAGAGTATTTGTGAGGATGAAAGACATAGCATAAAGAAATCTAGGGGTGCTTAGCCTGTAAGCAGAAGTTAATGATACAGGGAAAACTTGCAAATACAGTCAGGAAGCAAGAAATTGAGTATGACTTTACAGAATGCAGTTCAGACTTAAAGTATCATGCCTAGAGATATGGTATGATGAAGCTGAGAGGAAAAACATACCCCTGATGTAAAAAACCTTTTCTTTGTTTGCTTACTTTTTTTTTTTTCCTCCTTATTTTGACCAATTCAGTGTAAGAAAATTAGAGGAAGCAGAGAGCAAAAACAAAAATAGTCTCAAACTAATTGCAAGCTAGAAATCGAAGATGACTCATCAGCTAATGGAGGCAATTCAGTTGCTAGTTTCAACACTTTTAAAGAAAGGATGACATTCACACTAAAACATAGCTGTGGATTTTGTTGATCAAAAATGCAGATGAAGAGCTTTGAGCAGTGGGAACTTGTGAGTTAGTGTGTACAGTCTGTGTTCTCTGGCATCAAATTTCTTAGATTAGCTACACTTTGTCTATGAAATTTTATTATGAGTGGGATGCCTGCCAAAACGGTGCTATGTAGGGTTAAACAAGAGAGCCTGGCATATAAGGCTTCTCACGGAAAAGGGTTTGTGTTCACTAAGGTTTCATGTTGATTTATTTTCTCAGCTGGGGAAGTTTTATAAACTTGGCTTTAGCTAAGTACTGAAGGATGACTTCAAATGCCTAAAGATGGGCACCCACATATGAAAATTTTAGGCTATCTTTTGGACACTTCAAAGTAGCTGAGGATTAAAACTATGTAGGGAATTTATGCTCCTGTTTCCTTTGAAAAACCTGTTAGTTGCCTATTTACACATTTAGGCGCCTGGCTAAATTTTAAATGTTTTTTATTATAACAACCATAATGGCTATTTATTTTGGGAAAAAGACATGCAAGGAGCTAGATAGAAAAGGTACACTTAAATTGAAGATGTTTATCTTCCTGACATTTCAAGGTTTTTGTTATGCACCTTTCACAAGAAAACCCCTGAAATTTATTAATAATGCTTCTTCAAATGTGTCTGGCTTAGTTGGCATTGTTCACCGACTTTTTAGTATAACAGACATGCATAAGAACAGTTCAAGTAAACTTGGCAATCTGCAGAAAAAAGTTGAAAAATATTTATCTACTCCATGTGGTATCCTTCACATGCATTAGCCATATATTAAAATGGAGTACAAATATCAACAACAAAATAATTTCTAACACGTGCCTGGCAAAGTTATGCTTACTTTTATGCCTTGGCTCACAGTAACTTAAAATTGCTCTTTTTTCAGGGAATATGTTCAGCCTGTTTATAACCAAGTATGACCAATCTCACAAATTGATAGAATGTATCTTCCAGGCGCCAAAGCATAATCTTATGTTGCCAGTAGAAAATTAAAAATGAAAACACCGTTAAGAGGAAAAATAACAGGAAAAAAATAATCAAAGAAAAATGAAATATTTCTGAATGAAAGAGATCTATATTTATGATATAATCAACAAAAAAAAGACTGTTCGCTTATAACATTTGTTTCATTTAAGATTGCCTTGCGTCTTGGAAGCAACTAATCTTCTTTAAGTGTCCTGTCCATATACATATCTTATTAGCCCTAAGTTAACGAGACAACTTGAGGTACATCATGGTTAAATTACTTGCCTGAGTTAAGAAAATAACTCCGATTTATATAATAATAACTGATTGTATATATTAGGCTTCTTGAGGTTGTCTAGCAAAACAGTATTTGAGCACCTTTGTATCTTTGTATTGGCATCTGAGGGCAGTACTCAGGAAAACAAGCAAGCACACCATATGGCATCAGAGTTCAGACTGGTTTCTCTCCCTTCTTCCATACTACGAGTGTAGTTCTTTCCTTTGCTCCCAGGTATAGTTGGGCATGCAACTGGTAGTGCAGCCAAAAAATCCCCTTTTCTAGGTGAGACGTATCATAATGTGACAACACACAAAGTTTAAGGTGGAGTAAAGGAGATGATTGATTATATTGACATACAGTGGTAGAGATAAGCCTGTGATACAAACTTGATGCTCATAGGAGCACAACAGTTTTACACGACAAAGAAATAAGAGAAAATGCAATTTGGTGCAGTGTAGAAACATAGAAAAGTAGAAATCAGCGTTTCTGATCTTTGATACTAGCAAGTTTTCTCATGTCATCATTGCTTGTGTCAGTAGTGTCTTTTATTCACTGAAATATGGGCCAGAAAAAGATTTCAGATGCTTTGTCAGTCTAATGTTATAAATATTTTTATTTGCTTTTACTACCTCTGCTAAGAGTAGTTTTGATCTTTATAACTTAAAATATGGCACGGTTAAGGATTTTTTAAACTTTTCTGTCTGCAAATTCCATTGTAGAATGTACATGGCATTTGTAGTTATCTGGTAAGACTCAAGGGAGATGCAGGATGGGAGACTGCTTTATTTAGAAGCTGTACATAAAAGGAAATGCCCTAAGAAAGTTGCTCAGTTGGAGCAAGATTTGTAAAGGGAAACGTGTTAGCTCATTTAAAAAAAGCACAAACCCTGACAATATATATGTGTACGCACACGCAGAGAAGCATCGTTTTTAGCTACGATCTCTCACATTGTCCATTTAAGAACTCGTATAAACTAATTTTTTGCTATAAACAGCGTCTTTTCAGAAGCTACTGTTTAGTACTCACACTTAAAAATATAATTGTGAACACCTTTGATATTGATATAACCCTATCCAGTGTTGGTGGGCAAGAACAGGTTTCTGTTTTGAATTGAACTGATTATACGAAGTTGCGTGGCCCATGTATATGTGTGGGAATGCAATAATAAAATTTCCTTCTTCAATGTGGGTGTGGTTTTGGGGGGTTTCTGGCTTTCCAGTCCATTGTTCTCTCGGCCTTGAATGTCCATAATGTAGAGTCCTGCAGTGCAAGCTGCAGGCACTGAATTTGGCTTTCCAAAGGGGCTGAAGAAAAGGCTTTTTTGCCATCCTTCTCAATGCAGAATTGCAGTTTGGTTTTGTTACAGTCAGTTTCCAAGGCTTTTGTTCCATGGTGGTAATACAGATCCTGGATAAATTTTGCCTGAGTGTCTGTTGTTTGACCCCTCTTCATGAGCTGATTATTTCTTTCCCTGTTAAGCAGAGTTCAAGCAGAACTGCAGCCCCTTTCTCAGAATATCATTATTCATCCCTCTGGAAGGTTATGAGATTCATGAAGATGGTCATGACATGCTTCCATCCACCCCCACAGTGTCTACTGGGTAGTGAGGAGCTGCAAAGTTTGACAAATTATATAAATACATACCCTAGAGAAAAGCAGCTGCTCATGTTCCTCCTTCCCCCTCACTGTGCAGCTCTGGGAGTGGAGCATTCCCGTTGCTGTATTCCCACACTTCAGTTTTCAGTGTCATTCTGACCTGTAGTCCTCTCTTCTAAGGGTTGTTTTTTACTGTTTATTTCTTTTCTGGGGAAACACGTCAGCTGATGTCCTACTTCAGAACAGGCAAGAATGGCAGTTGCCTCCCTTTTTCATAATGAAAGCAGGGATGTGATAGACATGGAAAGCAAGTTGCAGTTATCCAAGGCATGATCGTGTCGTTAATGTGTTCCAGGGCAGCAGGACACAAGCTGACCCTACTTCAAGAGCCTCTGAGGCACTGTAGCACTTCAGCATGCCCCTGTGGGGAAGCGTCAGGTGGATTTTGTGATCTTAGGCACTGTCCTGTAAGCACATGCAACTACCTCTTTTCAAAGCTGCTGGCACAACCCATGTCATGAGGAGCACAGAACAAGTTAACATAGAGCGATCTGTACCTCCTTGTGGTATACAGATGCCCATCATTCCCCCAGAGTCTTACTTAGGAAAAAAGTAATTATATAGCTGCACTGGTTGTGCAAAAGCATTCACAAACAAGGGCTGTGTAACCAACACAAAGATGTCTATAGGAGTCTGTAAAGAATATGTCATAGAATACTGTGATCTGCTTGGCCCTGAGGACTGAACATCTCCCAAACCATCTAGTGATTTGAGCAAATATTCCTCGTTTCCCATTTCCCCCACCCCACCTTGGTATACCTTTTATCCTTCCAAGGACAAATTATATGAAGCACGAAAGTGCTTCAGAAAGTACAGGGCATGCATACCGATGTTTCTAGAGATATATCAGCAACAAAAAGAGGGCTAAGGAGAGTCTCCATCTCCTGACGGATGCAGGGGCAAACATAGTTACAGAAGATGAGGGAAATGCTGAGGTACTAAATGCCTTCTTCGTCTCAGTCTTTAAGAGTCAGAACAGTTCTGCTCTAGGTACTCAGCACCCTGAGCCAGAAGACAGGCATGGGGAGCAGAATGAAGCCCCAGTAATCCAAGGGGAAATGGTTGGCGACCTGCTACACCACTTGGACACCCACAAGTCTGTGGGGTCAGATAGGATACACCCAAGGGTGCTGAGCTGGTGGAGGTGACCACTAAGCCACTTTCCATTATCTATGAGCAATCTTGGCTAAAGGGGGAGGTCCCAGTTGACTGGAAGTTGGCAAATGTGAAACCCATCTACAAGAAGGGCTGGAAGGAGAATATGAGGAAATATAGGTCTGTCAGTCTAACATTGGTGCCAGGGAAGCTCACAGAGCAGATCATCCTGAGTGACATCACACAGCACATAGAAGAGAAACAAGTGATCAGGCCTAATCAGCATGGGTTTATGAAAGGCAGGTCCTGTGTGACCAGCCTGATCTCCTTCTATGACAAGGTGATCCAACTAGTAGATGAGGGAAAGGCTGTGGATGTTGTGTACTTAGACTTGAGTTAAAGCCTTTGACAGGGCGTCTCACCATTCTGCTGGAGAAGATGCAGCTCATGGGCTGGATGGGTATACTCTGGGATGGATAAAGAACTGGCTGGATGGCTGGGCCTGAAGAGTTGTGGTGAATGGAGCCAAATCCAGTTGGCGGCCAGTCATGAGTGGTATTTTCTGGGGCTCAGTATTGGGGCCAGTTCTGTTTAATCTCTTTATCGATGATCTGGATGAAGGTACTGAGTGCACTCTTAGTAAATTCGCAGATTAAACCAAATTGGGTGGGAGTGTTGATCTGCTGGAGGGTAGGAAGGCCATACAGAGGGACCTGGACCAGCTGGATCATTGGGCTGCAGCCAATTCTATGAGGTTTAAGAAGGCCAAGGGCCAGATCCTGAACTTGGATCACAACAATCCCAAGCAGCGCTACAGGCTAGGGGAAGAGTGGCTGGAAAGCTGCCTGGCAGAGAGGGATCTGGGGATGTTGATTGACAGTGGCTGAACAGGAGCCAGCAGTGTGCCCAGGTGGCCAAAAAGGCCACCAGCATCCTGGCTTGTGACAGGAATAGTGTGGTCAGCAGGACTAGAGAAGTGATTGTGTCACTGTACTTGGCACTGGTGAGTTCCCACCTTGAATCCTGTGTTCAGTTTTGGGGCCCTCATCATAAGAAAGATGTTGAGGTACTGGAGAGAGTGCAGAGGAGAGTGACAAAGCTGATGAGGGGCTGGAGCACAAGTCTGATGAGGAGCAGCTGAGGGAACTGGAGTTGTTTAGCCTTGAGAAAAGGAGGTTGAGGGGAGACCTTATCGCTGTCTACAACTACCTGAAAGGAGGTTGTAGCATGTAGGGTGTTGGTCTCTTCTCCCAAGTAGCAAGTGATAGGACAAGAGGAAATGGCTTCGAGTTGTGCCAGGGGAGGTTTAGATTGGATATTAGGGAAAAATTCTTCCTGGAAAGGGTTGTCAGGCATTGGAACAGGCTGCCCGGGGAAGTGCTTGAGTCACTGTCCCTCAAGGCGTTTAAAAGGCTTTAGGCAAGGTTCTTAGGGACATGGTTTAATGCCTGAGTTAGGTTATGGTTGGACTTGATGATCTTGAGGGTCTTTTCCAACCAAAATGATTCTATGATTCAAAAAGGCAGTGGTCTATATAGGTAAAGAAGTCCAGCACGGCTTCATTTTGTGCTGCTGTAATCAGCACATTTACCATAAAGACTATTGGGAGTAGCGCTTTTTAACACTCTGTATACAGGCTCAGTTTGACTACAGGATTTGGGCAACACAGTGAATAATTTCTTTGCCTTTTCTAGTTTCAGTTTCCTCTGTATGCTTGAGTATTCCTGGGGATTTGGCTCCACATTTTTTTTTAAATTCTCTCTACCAAGTTTTTTCCTGTCTGCTCCTTTGTTTCCTTCCTGTGTGCTAGCTTCCTTTCACTTTGCTGGGATTCAAAGCAAACTCCTGCTTACTGAGAATCGTGTGCTTCTATACCTTCCTGATTTTCTTAGTATTTAACCTTTAAAAAAACACCTTTGTTAGCCAGATTCTTTATTTTCCCCTTGGGAATTTTCCATTCCTTTCTTTCTGACTCTTTTCCTCCTACCAAGAAAATAGGGCAGAAGGGGTTTCACCAACATTAGACTTCTATGTTACTTTAGGCCAAGACTGTTTGTGCGCTAAGAGTCTTCAACAATTACCTTATTTGGACTAGATATGCATAGACTAGCATCTGTGTCTCATAAATTCCAGGAATGTTTCAGGGAAAACACAGACTGGAGAACAAGTAGGTAGAAATTACTGAGAATTGTTACATCACTTTTTCATAGACTTAATTCACAAACTTCCACATTTTTTGCATATTTTTTTGTTCAAGGAGTTAAATTCAAATAAACCAGCGTTCTCCAGAAACATTAAGTATCACAAAAGTGTGCCACTGCAGAGAAATCTGAGAGAAAGTATGACAATTATATATGCCTAAGCAAACCGTGTGGCATTTTGTTTCAGCAACTCACATGAGCCAGAGTTGTTTTAGGTGTTCTAGGCAAGGTTTACATTGCTGTCTTCAGTATGACCTGTGGCCACTCCTGGGTTGCTTTCGGAATGAATGTGAGTGAGTAGCAGTGTTTAGCAACCTTCCTTCTAATTTTTGCTATTGCTTATTAAAGCAGTGTTGGATATCTGTTTCTTTTGCATTCTCTGGAGAGCAAGGAGAGATCCTTAATGCTTTGTGTACTGGTATGGGCATAATATTTGCAGCTTCCCTCAGCAGTGTATTTTGGCACAATGAGGACTTGAACTGGGTGGGATCTTGGTTTATATCTGCAAATCCACAGTTAGAAAAGAAATCCTATCTGTCCAAAAATCTAATGAAAACAATGCATTTCAGTGTTCTCAGTGAAACAAACTCTGGAAACTCATTTCAGTTGATATGAGATGTTTTGTTTCCATTTTGACGGTAATTCTGTGTTCTCTAAAACATTAAGAGTTCTGTTGAAATGGAAGATAAAATATTCCTTTTTAAAAAAGGTCAAAGCAATTCTTCAGCTACATTTCTTTTTTTTTTTTTTTTTAAATCTCTGTGAGTGCCATTTTCAAACAAGCTTACTTTGAAATGAATAAATTTCCACATAGCCTTTTTTGCTTGATGAAATATTTCACTGGAAAATTTTTAACTGTCTTTAGCTAGTACTTGGAGAAATGCCCCAGTAGTAGCTCATACTTCTTGGGTCTCTGGGTGAAAGCTGTTTTCACCTCTCTCCGCATTCTCCTCATGTTTGCACCCCTGCTTCTTTCAGTAATGAGAATAAAAACTTATTTTCATCAGGTTCAGTTTTTGATGCAGTTGTATGATGTGTTGCCAACAGTTTCATACAATCTGGGCTAAGACCTACAAGGACTCCACGTGGGGTGTCTTCTGTATGAAGCAGCCAAGCATCTGTCTCAGACAAGCACAACCACAGGTCAGGTGGATAACCAAGAAATTTTCTGTACAGCAGCAAACACAGACAGAAGTCGAGAAACAATATTGGCAGAGGCCTCATGGCATTTTGATGAAGTGCAGAAGAAAAGCCAAGAATGACTGTTAAGCCCAGTGCCAAAGCAGGAAAGAGGCTTAGCCCAACATACAAGAGACAATTTTGGAGTTAGATTGTGTTAATATATGGGTTGCCCATAAGAAGGGTTTGTAGTGAATCTCACCATCTGAGCTGAGGATCTCAGGCACATTCTGCTGAAGTGAGGAAACTGAGGCATGACAGCACTCAGTTTGGAAAATTAATGTGATTCTTGATATCAAATACTCTAGATGGAAGTACGCAGCAGGAAATGTGGGGGAAAAAGAACAGTAAAAAGGGAACTGAGTAGGTATAGAAAGATTCTGGAAAAAATAAAAAGACCTTTAGACAGGAAATTTTCTAATACTCATGATATTAAGAGGTCAAGAAACTCTAGAAGAAATATAGTGATTTCAGCGTAATATGACTAGGCTGGAATGCCAGGCCTGCAGGTCTCTCACTCCCTTATTTCTGAGTGATTGATTCTAATTCTTTTGATCAGCTGGAGTATCTCTAGTAGATGATTCAATTTGCCATAGTATAATGGTAGAAGTAATAGCTGTATCTATAAATATTTCTCATATTTAATTGAATTTGGAAATTATGGACATGGCTCTTTAGAACTTTAAATTAGTACTTTTAAAATGTAGCTGCAGATGTAACCTTAAATGTCTGGTTTGAAATTGCTTCATTATACAACTGAGAGGAACACACAGAGATGAAATTAATGCATATTAACAATCACCCCCACACATACTGATTCCCTATTTTAATTTCACTTCTCCTATGTGCTGATGAGGTAGTTACTTTGTTTTGATGATCTTTGAAAGCTCATTAAGAACACTCATTATGCTTCACAATACGCAGTGAAGTATAGCTGCTGCTGTTACGTGCAGGGTACAGTTCAATAACCTTTTCAGATGACAACAATTTGGTGACAATCAGGAATAGTCCTCCAGAGACTGAGTTACCAAAACATGATATAGATAAAAACAAACAGAGGGATGTTTGGTGTCAGGCTGATGTACTGTCTAGGCTGGCAAGACTGTCATATTTTAAGATGCTGAGAGCTAAACTTTGTCACAGAAGGATTGGAAACCAAATGAAAAATACTGACACTCCAGTTGTACTTGTGCAGATTGGTTGGTTTAATATTCTTCCCCTTCCAGCTGATTCTTTCCCTTTACTTGAGTTCCTTTATGCATTTATTTGTCAAGGTCCAATTTTTAATTTTTATTTTTAAACGACATTGTTTTCTGTCACCTCTTTGTTTCTTCTGTCAGGGAATCTTTCAGGCCCTCCTCTAATCTCTGCCCAAACTTCCTGAATTTCTGGTAACTTGTGCCACATCATTACTGCCAGCCTTCTCAGATCCTTCCTCTGAGACTTGAGGTCTGTTGCAAGGGACTGAAAATGTCTGCCTTGGTATAAAATGTTGCATTTCAATGTATGACAGCTCAAAAGCACTTGGAAAACAACAGGAGTAGGAGTTCACAAGCCAGCTTCAGCTCTGCTGAGGGCTGAAGCTTGTACAAAATTCTGTTAGAGTGAATTTCCTTGTTCCCGTGTGGAGGAAAAGTGTGCTCATCCCTACATTAGGAACGTAAAACTTTCTGTAAAATATTATCTGAGAATTATAATCTGCAACTTTTCTTGCCCACAACAGACCCTTTCCCATCTGTTTAATCGTGTCTTTCAGTCTGTTGCTATCACTTGCTCGTGGAGCCTTTGTCCCTTTTCCCCATGATGCTCACTCTAATATGGGAAATGTCCTCCTTTTGGTAGCTTCTATCCTTTTTTAGCTCATTCTGCAACTAAGATGGCTTCTGTCTCTGCCATCCTTTCCCCTTCCTGCTTCCTCCCTCCCTCAAAGGGGATCAAGAGCTGTTTGCTTTCTCTATTGCACATTTGGTTCTCTGACTCAGCCAGCAATAAAAAAAACCTGCCACACACGAATGGGAGCAGAGATGACAAGTCTGTCAAAATCGTTGCTTCTAAAATGCTGCATCATGCCTATCCCATCTGGAGGGTGTGATGAGCCTTGAGTAAGGTTTCAAATGGCCCATGGAGGTTTGGGCAGTCCAGTGACCCAATGAGGAAGTCAGGAGGCAAAGGTGTTGGGAAGTGCTGTCTGTTGTAGCCCGGAGGGACCCAGCAGGAGACTGTTCAGTCACTGTCCTTTGGCTGGGCAAGAAAGAGGAAGTCCCCTCCTCCATTGTCATCCCTGTGTCATCAGAACAGGGAATTGAGTAAAACAGAGCCTTGAAAAGGGACATGGCCAAGTCCTACTCAGCATCAGCTGGGCACACAGTTTACTGAGAGTCTTCTAGCTAAACTATGGGAAATCTCCCTTTCTGGTGGTCACGAATAGAAGCCTAAAACATCAGCTTGCAGATCAGCTATTTTGCTAACAGGCACGGGTATTTCTCAGGGACTTGTTGCTGTGGCTAGGTTTCAGCTTTGAGCCAGCAGCGCTCAGAGCCTGAGGGCGAGTGAGTCACCCAAGGAAGAGTGAGCTGTGGCAGAGCTGGGTTTGAGCAGCTTATGGAGAGATCCTCACAGGAGATCTGTGTCTGAAGGGAGGAAATGGCTTCCCTAGCCTTACCAGAAAACCAGCCAGACTCGTGGCATGATGTTAGAAGCATTATTTAGAATATTATCAGACATTATCCAAGAGTACAGTGATCAAAAGGTTCCTGTGTTGTTGTGCATCAACGAATCAGCAAAAAGAATTATTTTTATTTCTTTGCAAGCATAACATTGATGTTTAATCACTGCTCACTAATTCCTTTTTCAATTTGGACTAATAGCCACATAACTGTTTAAAAATAGTAACCAGACTCTGTTATAGTGAAAATAACTTTTCTTGCCAAAAGAAATTTCAAATTTTATGTAGTGAGTGTGGCTTTTGAGGGGAACAAGAGACCATCAGAGTAACTTAAATTAGAAATGGGACTGCGAAAATGCACAGAGAATTCCAGTATTCAACATTTTATTATTTGGGAGTACTCTGTTTCAGCTTCAGAACAATTCAAATATTTAATATTGGATCAATTACATATTAAACCAGATTTTCCTAGTGGTCTGAGTAATTGTTTGATTTCCAGTTATTACATTGCATCTTTACATGACTGCTAACTTGAGACATTCCTTAATACAGTATGTCAGTGTCAGAGAAGATTCTGTTGCACCATGGAAGACACCATCTAGCAAAGAAGCCTGATTCATCCCACATAGGTTAATCTAGCAAAATAAAGTTTAAATGCACTAAGCAATTCAGACACCTGAATCTCATTGGCAGTGGCAAAAATCAAAGGCTCATCCTGGTTCAGTTTTGGTGGGAGAACCCTGAGAAGAAATAAAGCAAATGTAGACAGTGCCTCCCCATACCATTCTCTTATCTTCCAATGCACTCCAGGATGTTCCTATGCTGAAATATGTGTGGGATTTCCTGAACTGGGTGCGGTTTCCGTGTGGGGAAGAGTCATACAGGTCAATTTATGTGAAATAATATTTGGTGTAAGCTTTGTCTTATCCCACTCCTTCAACGCAATCTTCTGAACGCACTGAGTGAGAAACTCAGTTTAATATTGGAGTGTTTTAAAGTGAAATATTCTGCCTTTTTCCAGTTGTTGAACATATGCTATGCTAATTCAAATCAACCAGAAGTAAAGACCTATTTTCAGCACCTCCCCCCCCCTTTTTTTTTTNTCTGGTTTTGCAGAAACTGCATATTCTGAAAGAAAATCTCCCGTAAAGAAAATCTTTATCTATCTCCCATACTGCTCTTGGAAACACATCCAAAAAAGAGACAGTAGTGATTTTTCAATAACCAATGCTGAGCTTCAGATAATCAATAATCCTTTAGCAAGATTGAAGTAATTTTGTTCTTTGCTAGGCTGGTTTGTCACAAATTGTTAGGAGGATTTATTTCCCTTTGGGACCGTGACACTGCTGCCATGACAACAGTTATTCACAAAGCCAGATTCGTCCCATGGTATGTAAAATTATAGAAACTCTCTAGGATGTTGCTGAGTATTATATCTTTTTTCTTTTGTTAGTAATTTAACTTGGTGGGTGGATAATAATAGCACAGTTTGGAAGCTTTCAGTGTCTATTTTGAGATTTTCTGTGCTATATGGAGGCTTTCTTGCAGAAAGGTCCAAATCTAATATAAAATGTGTTTGGCACATGATAAGCCCTTGGTAACATGCAACAACACTGGCAGAAGTCCAGATAATTCAAGCAGATTGGTTTACATGCATGATCTTCCTACCTGTTTCTTTATGGTTCAGGGTCATCTTCTTTTACATTTTGGGCAGAAAAGGAATGTTAGCACAGTTCAGTTACTACCGTATACTTGTTCTCAGACTATATGAAAAATACAGTCTATTTCCTAGGCATTACAAGGGCTTTCAGTAGTAGAGAAGTTGGTTTTGAACTCAGGAAGCATTTAAACAGTTGCCATCCAAGTTTTATTTTTGTAGAAGTATTGCAAGTTCTAGTGCAAGCTGAACATCAACTTGATAAGTAATGGTGGTTTTCTCAGCCCTTGCCATGAGATGCCTAATTTGTCAATGCAGAATTTGCATTATTCCCTTGCATTTCATTGGTTCTCATTTTCCGTTTGATTTTTTTTTTTCATAAAGAGTGGTAAGAGTTGGTATCATTGACATTTTTTTCTTAAGTCATTTAGAAAAATAAAACAAAGCAAAACAACTCCTTCCCATTTCCCTTTTCCGTAAGGATTAATTGAACCTTCCAGTGACTTGTGCTGGGTGGACAAGTTGCAGCAGCTGGGTCACAGATCTTGTACTCTCCAGTTTGCACATATTCACTGCCACACTGATATGGAGGATCTTTTACTTTCTCCTTCCTCTACTCTCTATCAAACTGTTTGAGGTCTGAGCAGGTAGCCATGTGTACGTTTAGGACTGCTTATTTAGCTGGTGGTAACACATCTTCCTGAACATCAGTTCTTCCTTACTGATGAAGGGAGAGACTGAACTGAATTATATTTTTCAAGCAAGGTGGTTTGGCCCACATGCTGTCAGATCACATCCAAATCAACTTAGTATTTGTGCTCTCTTGCTGCTCTGTACGAAGTCTCCCAGTGGTACTTTGACAGGCTGCTATTTGGACTGCATGCTGCATGCCTAGGTTTTTAAACTCCCTCCGTTTTTTTTTATCGGCCCTCTAGCTATTGAATCTACAGTGGCCGCTGACTCCTTGTCTTCGGTGAGTAGAGTCTGTCACATCCCTTCCTGAAGTGGGACCTTCTGACTAAGTGGCAGTGAGCGCTGTGCTATTTTTGAAAGATACTTCTATGAGGATAGATGGTCCCACTGAAATTGGTCTGATACGTGGTTTCCAAGAACAGAAGACCGTTAAATCAAATTTAGACTTTACACTGAAGAACAGTGATTAATTTTAAAAGTTTTAGGTTCACTTTAGGCTAGGTAAAGCAGTAACAGAGATGTCTGTCATTCCTCATAGCTAGTTAGTTCCTACTTCTGTGCGCCTTCTGGACTTTGAATCAGGATCGTTTCAAATTTTCAGACCTCCTTCGGTGTACTGAGCATCTCTAAATCACATAATTGTTCTTTGAATTCCTCAGTCTCTGAAATTTCCTCTTTTAATCCTCCATTATTCTCAGTCCCTTTTCTATTTCCTAAATATATAGACTTCAGCATTTCCAGGAAAATTTTACTTCTCCCCTCCTCTGCCCCTTTCTGTCCTTATAGAGAAGGCAGAACAAACCTGGTTTCATAGATTCCAAGTTTTCTGTTTTTCTGTCTTTTGGCCATTTCAATGGTAGCCATTAGGACTGAGTCTCCGTTGTCTCCATCATGTCCATCTTGTAGAAATTTGCAGTCTCTGATTCTAGGTAGAAAATTGTGTATATTATGCTACTGCCATTCGGTATTGCAAAAACTTCCTTAAATCAAGCAGATCTAATAAACTTTTGTGAAATAAATTGCACAAATATTCTGGAGGTGATATAGAAATAAAACAAAAAAGATACTGGCTTTCATGCCCATGCTTAGACCATATAGAATCATAGAATCATTTAGGTTGGAAAATGCCTTCAAGGCCATCAAGCCAACCATTAACTTAACACTACCAAGTCCACCACTAAACCATGTCCCTAAGCATCATATCCATATGTATTTGCAATACCTCCAGGGACGATGAGTCCACCATTTCCATGAGTAGCCTGTTCCATTGTTTCACAACCCTTACCATGCAGAAATCTTTCCTAATATCCAGTCTAAACCTTCCTTGGTGCAACTTGAGGCTATTTCCTCTTGTCCTATCACCTGTTACCTGCAAAAAGAGACCAACACCCTCCTTGCTACAGCCTCCTTTCAGGGAGTTGTAGACAGTGATAAGGCCTCCCCTCAGCCTCTTTTTCTCCAGACTAAACAGTCCCAGTTCCCTCAGTTGCTCCTTGTAAGACCTGTGCTCCAGACCCTTTACCAGCTTTATTACCCCTCTCTGAACTCGCTCCAGCACATCAATGTCTTTCTTGCAGTGAGGGGCCCAAAACTGAAGACATGATTCAGGGTGTGAACTCATCAGTCCAGAGTGCAGGGGGACAATCACTTCCCTAGTCCTGCTGGCTACACTGTTTCTGATACAAGCCAGGATGTTATTGGCCACCTGGGCAACCTGTCAAGCAACATCCCCAGGTCTTTCTCCACCGGGCAGCTTTCCAGCCACTCTTCCCCAAGTCTGTAGTGTTGCATGGCATTTTTATGACCCAAGTGCAGGACCCAACACTTGGCCTTGTTAAACATCATTCAGCTAGCTTTGGCCCATCGAGCCAACCTGTCCAGATCCCTCTGTAGAGCCTTCCTACCCTCCAGCAGATCAACGTTCTCACCCGATTTGGTGTTGTCTACAAACTTACTAAGGACGTAATCAATCCCCTCATCCAGATCATTGATAAAGAGATTAAACAGAACTGGGCTCAATACTGAGCCCTGGGGAACACCACTCATGACCAGCTGCCAACTGGGTTTGGCTCCATTCACCACAACTCTTTCGACCCAGCCATCCAGCCAGTTCTTTACCCAGTGAAGAGTGTACCCATCCAAGCCATGAGCAGTCAGTTTCTCCAGGAGAATGCTGCAGGAAACAGTGTCAAAGGCTTTACTAAAGTCCAGTACACAACATCCATAATCTTTCCCTCATCCACTCAGTGTGTCACCTTGTCATAGAAGGAAATCAGGTTGGTCAAACAGGACCCACCTTTCATAAACCCCTGCTGACTGAGCCTGGTGACTTGGCTGTCCTCTATGTGCTGTGTGATGGCACCCAAGGTGATCTGGTCCATAACTTTCTCTGGTACCAAGGTCAGGCTGACAGGCCTATATTTCCCCATATCCTCCTTCTGGCCCTTCTTGTAGATGGGCATCATATTTGCCAATTTCCAGTCGACTGGGATCTCTTCAGTTAGCCAGGACTGCTGATAAATGGTGGAAAGTGTCTTGGTAAGCACCTCCACCAGCTCTCTTGGTACCCTTGGGTGGATCCCATCTGGCCCCATAGACTTATGCATGTCTAAGTGGGGCAGCAGGTTGCTAACCACTTCCCTTTGGGTTGTGGAGGCTTCATTCTTCTCCCCATCCCTGTCTTCCAGCTCAGGGGGCTGGGTACCCAGAGAACAACTGCTCTTACAATTAAAGACTGAGGCAAATAAGACATTAAGGACCTCAGCTTTTTCCTCATCTTTTGTCGCTACATTTCCATCCCACATCCAATACAGGATGGAGATTCTCCTTAGCCTTCATTTTGTTGTTAGTGTATTTATATAAACATTTTTTTTATTGGCTTATATGGCAACAGCCAGATCAAGCTCCAGTTGGGCTTTGGCCCTTCTAATTTTCACTCTGAATAACCCCGTGACATCCTTGTAGTCCTCCTGAGTTGCCTGTCCCTTCTTCCGAAGGTCAACAAGATTCTTCCCACTTTTTCTTAAATGCTTGCTGTGTCCTTACAAAGTCAGACTGGCTGTTAGGAGTATAATTAAGGCATATTAAATAAAATAACACCACCCTCCCGAAATACTGTGTGGATGTATGAGAGTCTGCCCTCATTCCCTTGCTGTACCTTCATAATTTTCCCCTTTTATTTTCCATGGAAGGGGAAAAAAGGCTTATACTTCATTTGAATAAATATTAATTTGTTACATAAGATACTTTATCAACCAGTTCTAGGTATAGCTTAATTCTTTGCTTGCTCAAATACCACGACAACTTGAGATAGGACATCTATTTCTCATATCCTTTACCTTATTTCTTGTGGTATGTTCTGGCATAAGCCTGAAAATTCCACTGTGTGCGCAAGCAGTTTTCTGATTCTCAGTGAGCTGAGACTCTCTGGTAATTGAGTTTAGGACTAGAAGGCCAACGGATGTACAAGGCTAATAACCTATTGTTTTACTGTAACACATATGCTAATATAACTCAGCCTTCGCTTGTTTGGATGTTTTCTTGAGAACGTTATTCAAATTCATTAATTTGCATTGAGCAGTGAATATTAAGGGTTGCCACTACTTAATACATGCAGTGTTGCTTTGTGTAATCTCCGTTGCTGTACTACTTAGCTTTCAGCTGAGATATTTTTTTGCCTGCAGTATCATCTATGTCTGCTGTAATCATCTTCACATTAGTAATGTGAAAAGGTGGAAACCTGTTTTGTTTTTACTAAACTTTGTTAAAGAAGGGACTATTGTAAGAATTATCATTGACAGAAGAGAAAGTAGATAAAAAAACAGTGAATAACAAAGGAATAAACGAGGTTTTTGAAAAAAATGATAAGATACAAAAGCTGTGTTCAAACCTGTATCTCGCTTTTTTCTTCCTCCTCTCTGGACATAACAATGCAATGATTTTGAGGCAAGAAGTAGAGAATATTTGTACAAGTCAGGAAAAATATGGAGTATAAAAATTTCAGCCAAACATAGCTGCATAAATGTTCTTGTTTGATTATGCATCAGTCCTATGTGCTACACATAGCTGCTTAAACTGAAGATAAAGATGTAGCTTGTAGTGAGTTAAGTTTAAGATCTTTGCTTACTGAAGCACTATTTGGGGTGTGTATCAAACCCCCATGCTGACTGCTTGGATATTAAATACCAATAGTTCATATGACCATACAAGCTTTTGCAGAAATTATACTTCAGTTCAGTGCAAATGTTGGAAGGGTGTAAGTTTGTGATATTTCTTTCCAAGGTAATGTTCTCTTGTGGTACAAGTCTGCAATGTGAGGCCAGAAGGACGCTTTGAAGCACAACCTCATTAGAGATCAGAAACTTAAATAACTTAATTTATAAACTGAAAACTTTGTTTTTCAAGGCTGTTAAGTTGGAAGGGTCAATGTTCATCGGGTTAATTCAGTTTAAAAGAAAAAAAGAAATCCTAGAATAGTGAAAATAGCACAGAAGTAGAATTGTACTTGGTTCCACTAGTTGTTGTGCAGTGGCTCTGATATATATGCTTCAGAAAATGTACACGATCCTGTTTGCTTTTGAATTTAGTTTGGTACAGACTGTATTTTGTACTTCATCACTGATTTTTGTTTTTATCTTGCAGACCAGCATGTATGGTCTACAGATGAAATGACATGAAATATACCAATACGTATATTAATGGAGGTTTTACTGTGCTTCATGAGCCATCTCTAGTTGCTGTATTTCACTGAGAAGTTTTATCACCTAAGACGTGATAAAGGGATAACTTGTAGGTACTCATGTGTGTGTTATCACTAATATAAAAACCTTATGAACTTTGATAATGCTGTTTTGCAAACTGTTTTTACCGTGTTGAATAGCAACTTCTCCCAGTATCATAGTTTTCAAAGTAAACTATATTGTCAAACAGCTTTTTGTATTCCTACAATTGCACATTTTTTCCTCTCACTTATCGTGATCTTGGGAAAGCCCCGAATTACCCACTGATTATGTTAATTTATTTCAAGGATTTATAGTTTCTTATGCTATGTTTTTGTTTGTGATTTTTCTCTCTGCATTCAGCATATTCGTACAAAATAGTTATTTCTAAAAACGTGTGCCATGTAATTGTTCTGTAGGTCAGCTGGTTTGGGGGAGAATTAACATAAATGTTGAATCAGAACTGGGAAACTCCGATTCCAAGTATTTCTTCCTATAGCCTATTTCTGGATTTTTTAATCTTTTATTTATTTATTTATTTTAAATCTACGTGGTAAAGCTGTTCTGATTCTTGTCTAAAACTGGGCAGCTACTTAAATACAAATACTGCTGAACACCTTAGTTGGGAAGATAGATTTATTAATCTCTAGACATTTTATTTAAAATGTTTCAACTGGATGGATGATTTTAAATTGTACTACCTTTATTACACATTTCATAGCAATGGAATTAATTATCAGTTCGCACTAAAAAGTAGGCGCACAAGGGATGCATTTGCCAGATCGTGTGTGTAGGGAAGGCATGTGCATTTTCTTTAAGAGAAAATAAAAGCTTATAAACTGCCAGAGGCAATGAACTTGTTTAATTCCCCAAAGTCTCAGCTCGGATTTCATTAAATATTTGAGTTGCTAAGGTGCTGGTGTATATTGGATTTTGAAAGAATAACACAGAAGATAGTCTGGGGAAAGTCCTTGTCCCAGGCAGGTTATCTTCAGCTGCTCAGTTTGACAGAATCAGAGCCAATACAGCTTCAGAGTCATCAGAGCAATGAGTTTAATGAATCAGTAAACTTTTCTAATAGAGCAGCCTTTTTCTTGGTGGTGAGTTCCCAGCTGCCACCTCTGTGTCACACCAAAGTTACTAAACAGCACCTGTCAGCACGGCACTCCGCTGACTCAGCACACTGAACTTTATGATGTTGGTATATAATGAGGCATTGTTACTCTCAAGACTACTAGATCCACATTGAAGGTTTTTTCTGATGCTGAATTTATGCCATGTGTATAATTCCACAATTCAACAGCTGAATATAGAAACATTGAAGAAATTAGCTTTGGAGGTAATTTTTTACTACTCTCTTTCGTGTACATCCTGTCCTTGTTTTCACTAAACCTTGTCACTGCTACTTATTCCTCTGAGATAAACACTGTTTTGCTTTGGAACATTTGAATAATAAGAGGGCAAACCAGCAGGAACAAAGGAAGTCCAGGCATCTCTGTTTAAGAAGCAGAGGAAAAATTAACTAAAAAGTTGTTAATCAACATGCAACCAGCACATCCAGGTTGCAGAAAAATGTATGTTGCATACAAGGCACGTAGGACAAGGACTCTCAGCTCGAGCAGCCACCTTTCACGACTTCAGACTTGGCCTAAGCATGGTACAATAGTGGCTGGTTCCTGGCCTACTTGCTGTGTGATTGCTTTTCTTCTACTTGTCTGCCTTGGCTCAAAACATTTGTGGTTCATAGTCCTTCTGGCATAGTCCTGAGGATGAACTGTCAATGGAACATGAGTATCTAAGATGCGCAAAAATTCTGCGTTAGGTGCTTCTTGGTCACTAAAGATCACATTGAATACTTCTCTTCTAGTGTGAATAGTTGTGAGGGATCAAGGGTTTAAATAGAAGAACCATGAGATATACACACATGTATGAAAACATAGCAGGCACAGTCCAGGGAAACTGAGACTGTTCCTAGATGTGTCTGTAGTGTGTAATTCTACTGCTTGATGAAGAATTGTTACTTGCGCTATTAAATTTGATAGCTTAATTTCATGGATAATAAAGGAGTGAGAAAGAAAGCAAACATGGTTCCATTCAAGGTACCATGTTTGTTGTTGGATGAATATGATGATGTAGGAGCCAATTCAGTTAGGGATAGTGAAGCTAAGTTTTGAAACAGTCCCTGCTTAGCTTCTCAGTTTATGTAGCATTTATTTATGACAGAAGCGGAAAAAATACAGCTTTGAACTTGAAACATTTTATGAGATTTCACCGAGTCAATGACTCTTTCAGGTTCTGAAGGGGAAAAAAATCTTTTATGTGTGTTCTCCAGTTTTAGTGGTATAAGTGCATGGGTCACTGCTCCATATACATGTTCAGTTTTGAGATCACTGTAAAAAAAATGGATTGGTCCAACAGATTCTGAAAGGTGCTTTTGTGGAATCTGTTAAGAACTCCAGGGACAAAAAAAAAAAAATCAATATTACTTTTTTCTGCTCTTTCTTTTTTATATTACTTTTTAGCTATTTGTATTTTACCCCTTCGCTACTGTGGCGCGGGTGCCGCCAGTTGACCATAAAAGTCTCGGTCACCCTAAAGCTACACCACGTGCTGTATTCTCCATTTAACGATGGCTTGAAGTAGATTCTTACAGAAGAGTATGAGAAGGCACGTACGGACCAATGCATGGGAATATGCATTGCAAATTAAAATAGTGGTTTGAATTCCAAATATTTGCTTTGTTTTCAGTTAATTCCGGAAGTGTCCAAGCAAGCAAAATAACAAAAGTGTAGATTTTTCCAATTCTAAATACGAAAAGAGTCTCCACCTCTTGACAAGGAAAACATTGTTGCTTTGCAGGTGCTATGAAGAAATAGTTTAAATATTTGGAATATCCTTTCACTTAACAGTGTGTTACAATAAGGTGTTATCCTCAGGACAATACATACTTTTCCAATAAAAATGAACAACAAATATATATGTATATATAGTCATGAGTTATGTTAGTGCTTTATGTGTTTATAATTTGGAACGAAATATGAGCAACAAGGTCTTCATTTCTGCTGGATGAAAATAACGTCACTTGTTATATTATATCTATTAATATATGGAATTTCATGTTGCTTGTTATCTAGTATCTACTTTTTCAGCACTAGTATTTAGAATAGAATTAAACATGTACAGTTTTCAACTTTATTATACGTATTTCTTCACAAGACTTGCAGGAAAACAGCTAAAATGGACTCCGGATTAACAGCTTGATGAAATAACCTGTGTTCCAAACAGGTGAGATAACAGCAATTGCTGAGACAAGCTGCCATAGCAGTATGCCTGTGTGATCTCATCATTGGAACACAGTGTAATCATTTAATGTAATTTTTGTAGGTATATTTACTTGAAAATTGACAAAATTCCTGCTAAAGGCAGGAGTCCTTGTAATGAATACCCACAGGACTGTTTTTTTCCTTACGTATTTGCTAGTGATTGCTTTGAAAATTGGCCTTAAAATCCAGGTATGTGGTATAACTGCATGTTCTCAGTATTTCTTTATCTTTGCAGCTTGGTTTTTCTGGACAAATAGCTTGTGAGAAGCATGCCTGCCCTTTCCGTAAAACTGATATTTAACACAGAGATTTGGTTGATCGACTGTGAGAAAGACTTGAGATGGCTAACATCAGTGCCTAATTTCCAAGTTGTATTTTTTTATGTCGCTTATCAATCAGTCTGCCTGTATCTATCTCTCTCCTTCCTCCCCACCCTCCCCCACCAAGTATTTGGTAAAGAAATCAATTTTTAAGGAGTTTGTAATTTTGATCGGAGTTCAGTCCTTTGTCTTCTCTGCTCTTGAATGTAAACCAGTTGGTCTTTGTGCGTTCTAGCTAATTTGAGTCAACTATAAAACCAGAGGATGAGGCACTGGATTAAGGTATTCTACACATTTATCAGAGGCCACCAAACAGCTTTTATTTGACAGCGTAAAGATGTGAAAAACTATACAGAATTAGACCCTAAAGCCAAGTGATATATAACAAAACTGCCTTATTATGCAACTAATATTTTATCCGTCTAATTCTGTGCTGAAAACAAACAACTACCCCCTCCTCCTCAATGCAGAATGACAATATAATTGTACAAGGAAGAAAGAGGTAGGAGTGCATCTAGTATATTCACATATACTAACATTTAATATTGGTTTGCTTTTAGCTGTCTTGTTATTACTTTATGCAACCAAGCTGTTTTAGTATTTATGACATTTACATACTTTTACTAAATTATTATTTAGAGGAAATATTTACTGTTGCACTTTTGAAGGAGAGTGAAGCTAAATTAAAATCATGGCTTGTTTTCTAAGACTCCTTGTTTAGTTTCTGCTGCATGTGAATACAGTAAACTTCCTCAGGCAGCTGGTAGCTAATGCAATAGTATATGTGAGGGAAGGCAGCCCCAAATTTTAATGAATGCCTCAGCATCAGAGGTTTAAGTCTACTGATGTTCCTCTTCTTTGCCCAACCTGACATTTGTCACACAGAAAAGTAAGCTGTAAGGCATAGTTTTCCTTGAGGAGATGTGGAATGTGAAACTTGCATGTGGCTGTGGTTTGTGATGACAGATTTCTGCCACAAATGCAGGCTCTACCCCAGTGTGCTACTGGCTGGTGTAAGGATTTCTCAATGCCAACAGATGTGGCTCAGTAATCGTTAAAACCAACAGGAAATCTCCCAAATGAGTGGCAAGCCTATTTGTTTGAGAACCATTCAAACATAGGAAGATAAAATTTAAGTGTCTATTTCTAAAATAAAGTAAGTCCTCCAGAAATAATATTTCCATGCTTTAAAAACAATACTCAGTGAGTGGCATCAAATCCTTATCCTCCACAGGAGAACTTCAGTGGTGGCAATAACTGCTGTTGTTTCCCCACCCTATGTTGTTGTTGTATCTTTGCCTTGCTGTTGAGAGGCTGCTTAAGTGGAGCTACTTTCTTATCGCTCACAGTAAGTCTACATTTGTGTGATTTTGTGGACAAGCTGGGATTTGGCATGGTTTTGTGCTGTTAATATTTGCCCAAGGAAGTGCTGTCAAGACTGTATTTTTATTTTTCCATAGCTGTTGATATTGGAAGATTAAGAAGTTCTCCAAATGGTTTCTACCACCTGAGCTTCTTTTTTTTTTTTTTTTTTTTTTTTTTTTTTTTTTTTTTTTATATTTTTTTTTTTTTTTTTTTTACCTATAGAGAAGGCAAAAATATGCACAGCAACAGGGGAGAATACACCACTCTTTGCGCATCTCCTCATGTACTTTCAATGTTAAATGTATTTGGTATTTGGTATTTGGCTGTGTGTTCTGACAAAACGCTGAGAAGGAAATCCTGGTAGTCTATACTTCTACTGAAAACAATGAAGAATACTGCTTGAATAACATAATCAAAGTTCATACAGTAGTGCCTTCAGCCCAGTGTCAGCCTACCACAAGCTGTTGCATGCTCCTTTTAACAAACAACTGAAACACATGCAAGCAATTAGATGTTACAGAGTGCTGGAATAGCAGCTGTTGTCCTTCTACAAAATGGAACATAAGAGTATCAAGGTAAAAACAAGGTAGTGGAGTGTTGGCAGGAGATGGCATTGCTTTATATTTGAATGAAATCAGAATTATTCAACTGTTTGTAGTTACAGTCACTCTGATAAGGTGGGAAGTAGCATGGCAGTAAAGTTAGCCTTGCTAACATGAGATAACCAAAGCAGGTGAATATCCCTTTTATTCCTACAAGATTTTATAGCTTATATGAAAATTTCATCTGTGTCTCTATTTTAGGGTTTATATGTGTTATAAATGAGTTCATGTAATCTGTGACTTTTCTGCTGTAATATAATTTACTTAAACTAAGCTGATTCAGCATATCTAGGACTTGTCTGTCACAGTGCTTCAGTATGTTTAATGGCACTTTCAGCACTTGTTTAAAACCTATTCCCTCTTCTTGCATCCTTTTTCTCTGTATTTTCCTCATTTTTTTCATGCTTCAGATGTAGGCTTGCTAGCCTGTTGATTGCAAGGCTTATTTACTTGCTCAGTGTTTCATGCCTCAAGCACTGTAGTGTTTCTGCAACCATTAGATCAAGAGTATTAAATATTGCCTATGAATACTGATTGGAAATATGCAGAGTCAAGTGCCCTCTTGACTTTTATAAAATCTGCACTACTGTTCCTGAATGCTGACTGTGATAAATACACCACTCACTTGCTGTTTTCCCCAGCTTTTTGCCTTTCATTAACATGTATGTTTTGCTACCTTTAAATAAAGTGTTCTGTGTTGATTTCATTACCAGGGCTGTTTATTTCCAAAGTATGTGGAGGTTTTGGTAACTAAGCTTCAATGCAGCCTCATTTCCTTTTAGAAAAAAAAAAATTACACAGCAGGTCAATAGGAAGAGTGAAAGTGACTTCTTGTTAACTATATGTAGTATGTGTCTGGAAACAACTTTCCCCATCAAAATGTGTTAGTATGTCATTACATCTTCTTTATTCAGTGTCTGTTGTGAACTTCCTACATTTGTACTAGAAGATGTCTCTAAAATTTTGACACTCTTTAAAACAAGTAACTGCTCTGTGAGAAAGACTAAAGAACACCATACAATTTTTGGCTTGTTGTTGGAACTTCTGAAAGTCATTACTGGACATTATTGTGCTTTCTGAATATTGCAGCATTTACTTTTACAAGAAAAAAGCTGTCTAGTTTTGAAGGTAATGGTGTGGAGAAGCAGGGGGACTCAGGGAGGGCAAAAAAACCCCCATGTTAGTTTCCAGGCAGCTAGCATTCAAAGAAGTGGCATAGTGTGCTGAATAAACATTAATTTGGGGGAATAAAAGTGTATTCTAGCACACAGACTTTAGAAAGATCTTGGTAACATGTTAGCTTTTTTGTGTGACTGTTTAAGTAAGTCAATGTGAAGGATTTCACTCTTTGAAAAAGCTAGTGAAGAAAAGAATGGTACCAATTCAGACTCATTTCTCTTCAATGTGAGGAAGCAATCTTTCAGCAAATCTCTACTAAGAAAACGGAAAAAGCACTAGGCTGTCTGAAATCAGAATAGGCTTCAACTTCAAAAAGAAATGCTGTTGATCCAGAAAAAAGGAACTACAGCTATACAGCTAACTATCAAAGAACATTCCTTCATGTTACCTGTCATCCTCTACCATTTCCAAATTATTTTCACACTGGCTACTTGGATGCAGAGTGAGCTCTTGCTGCCATGATCTAGCTGCAGATGAAGCACCTGTGTTGGAAAACAACTTGCAAAAGAATGATAAGTTTTGGAATTGATGGTAAAATGAGATTTATTTGCCATGTCTACCTCCTGACCAACAGAGCAAGGACAATATTTTTACAGATTCTCCTGTTCACAGTGATTGAGACAAAACAGTATTTCGAGACAGTGTTAAAGAATGCAAAAAAGTTGAGAGTGAGAAAGAACCACGTGAGTGCATTTTGCCATGGTGTTTTAACTCTGGCTTTAATTCTTGTCACATATTTGTAAGCAACTTGTCCTTATAATTTTAAAGCCATTCAGACATGAGATAAGAAATGGATTTCTATAAGATTGAAGGTGACAAACTATCACATGGCAGCCACAAGCAACTGTTGAAAAACTGCATACTTTTAGCTTTTGATCATTTTTAACGGTGACAACTTAGCATCTTAGGCAGAAAATAATTAGTATGAATCTTTTGCAGTCAGACGCCCAGAATCTGAATTTCTCCTCTTTAGTGAAACAAATGTTATCTTTTCTTAAACAATTAATTCCAGAAGAGTCTTAATTGGAATAAAGTACATTCGTGTTCCTCTGCTCTGCTGAAACAGACAGCAAATTATTTGTGATTTCTCTTATTTTCCTGCTCAGGAAGAAAACTTGTTTCTTCTTGGCCTCCAGCCTATTTTCCAGCAGGTTTGGGTTGAAATAGGTCTCTTAACGACTGCAATATGCTAAGCTTTTTATAACCTGAGTTACTCTAATGATTTACAAAAGAGCTTTGGATGGGCACAAAACTACTAAAACAAGGAGAAACAAGCTGTTTCGTCTTCAAGTAAGTGCTGGAAACTGAAGAAAAATCTTTAAAAATGCTACAGATTTATCAACTGTCCACCTGATAAATATGGAAGTAGCCGTCCTGTTATTTCTGAATAGGAAGAGTTGCCCAGATAAACCTGGAAGTTTTCACTTAAAGCTTTAAAATTTCTTGTTCTTAGAAGACATTCCAGTAGCTTTTTTTTTTTTTTTTTGTCTGGATATGGAGAAATGCAAACTTTAGTCTTGAATTTCTGAAAGTGAAAAACAAAAAAACAAAACATGCAACTGGAGAGAGAGAGAGAGAGGGAGTGAGAACAGGAGTAGAGAATCCAATCTTCTGGATCGTTTTCAACCTTGAAAACACACATATCTAGCTGATAGTGGCAACCCAGGCTGTGCAGGTCAGAGCCCTGGTGGTGAAGACTTGGTAGGAGCTGTGTGTGTTCTTGCTTTCATTCCATACTTCCTTCTTTGAGACCTTCTGGACTCTTTGTTCTTCTCTGCTTTGTTAGTAAGTGTCTTCTGTGAACAAATTTTTTTCTGCATGGGTATGGGAGAGCTCAACATTTGGGCAAAACATTTTAAGTATACCCAACATATGTATCTAGGAAGTCCAGGTAATTGAAATAGACTCTCTTTCTCAGTCTTTCTGATAGTCAGCAAGAAGATTTGGCAAATGTCTGATTAATTAATTGTTGCATAGGGATAATTCCCTGTCTGTGTCTGTGCCTGGCTGGCTTGGTTATGATTCTCTGGATAGAGACTTAGTCAAGTCAAGCAGAAATACACTGGATCCCATATTTTCCATATAAAACATAAAGTTTGACCAGTGGTTAGGATGATTCCCTGGTAATGTAATTTTTTATTAATTTAATGTCTTTTTTTCCTTTCTTTCAGAGCCTCTAATTTATTTTTCTCTTGTTATATGAAGGTGAGGTAACATGCATTGTCCATAGTAGTATTCATCTATGTAAACATATTTCCTTACAGATCATACATCTCCATGTATAGGTCCACTTAAAAGCCTAATAAACACTTTTTTGTATGTTAACTGATCTGTTATTAAGGGGAAAAAATGTACTCCAAGGAATGGGAGTAAATAACCAAAATAAAGGGAGTGTAGTATCTTCCTGTAATGAGGACTGTTTTGTTGGAATTTCTTTATAAAGAGCAGTGATCCATTCCTCTTTAGCCCTCCAAATCGGTATGCATTTAGGATTATTCTCTTATATGCAATTTAATACTAATGCTCACTACACTTATTGCAGAAAAACTGTAAGAACTTGCAGAAATGCTCAGATGCCTCTTACAGCAGCTATCCATGACATCTAACCTAAGGTAAGGAAGAAGTTATGCTATGGGTGACATAACATGCAGAGGCTGACCAGAGAACAGCTCTGTTTTTGATTATTTTTCTATAGTATAGTAGGCTGGAAACTAGTAAGAAAATTAAAGCTCCCTGTGCAATGTCATGTACTGCCAAGGCTAAGCTAGTGAGCTTCCTTGTCTTTAGGCTGGAAGTTCTGTAGAAGGCTACAAATGCTCTTTCTTGGATCCAGCTAAGCCAGCTGAAGACAGCCCTACTCTGCTGCTCATCATCTTGTCTCCAGTACTGACCTACAAGTTGACTGCTGAAAGAAGGGGTTGTTAGACTGCTTCTTATATTCTTCAGGCAAAGCCAGCTGGCCAAGGTTAAACATCTGGTGATGTTATCTTAGTTGGCTTGAATTATGTGAGTGCCTCATAACCCATGCCTTCCACTGGTGAAGCCATTGGGAGGTTGTTTTAGACAGATGGTAAATAAAGATCTGAGGGACAGGTAACACCTTCAGTTAGCACTGATATTTTCTAAGCTGGATGTTGATTCACTAGGAAAAATTTAACAGTACTTTACATTTATAGCATTTTCGACCTGTGCACCTAGAATGTGTAGTGTGTAATCTGTGCCTAAAGTGCCATTTTTGGGGTCTGATTCAAAGTCCGTTGTAAATCACACAGAAACGATAACAAGCAAACAAAACCAGAAAAAGACCTACCACAAGTTCAGACAGCAGGCAATAATAACAAGAAATCCTTAACTTCTAGCACACTGCCTTGCACAAATTTCATTGTGTATTCTTGCTTATCAATTCTCCATCTGAATCTGTTGTGGTTTTTTTTTTTTCCTTACTATTACTCTGTGATCCTGTCCTCACTCTTCCACTATGTACCTAGGGTATTCACACTTTCCAGTTGTCTTTGAATCCAGTCATGTTCATGTGTCTGAAACAAGAGCAAGATAATTTCATTCTACTCTTACTGTGTTAGGTTTTTCACGTATCAGCCTTGTTTAAGAGGCTGGCCCACTGCTCCTGATAGCTGTTGCTGTTCAGCATAGTCTCTTTCAAAAAGTTGTCCTTAACTGCTTCATCTTTCCCTTAGAAACGTGATGGAGAGTTGGGGATTGAAGGAAGGGGTGGGAGAAGGCTGCTTAAAAGAGCTATTAATACATAAGACATACACCTCAATGTAGTGTCTTTTACTGGACTGTTTGGGGTATATGTTTTGTTTGTGAATTCTCTATCTTATTAACGCACATTTTCTGTGACAGACTGACAATACTAGCAACTGCAACAATTTTACAAGGTTTTCAATATAGATCTGTGAGCAACAAGCACTTAACACTGGTTACATTTCTAGTTAAACCACATTTCCTTTTTTTCTGAAGCAACAAGGAAAAAAGACATTGCTTCAGGGAACCCATTTCTGACAATCACTGCCAGCAATGAGTCAGTCTTTTAACACCGGATGGAGCTGCCTTTATGTGACTCCTTGTGTCTATAGGTGACAGAAAGAGTAACTAAAACTCCTCCTGTTGCACAGGCTTCAAGGTACATGCCAACATCTCTAATATACTTGGTAGCCCTTTGGAAACGCTCTGTCATGTGTAACAGCCATTTGCTTCATACAGGAGAGGTGGTATTTTTAAGAAATGTTTTCCATCTGAATGGTTTTAAGTAGCATCAGTAGAACTTGAAGGAAAAAAAAAAGGTCGGTTCAGAGCTCATTTTAGAAGAGGCAGGGGGAACCACTTTTCTCCTTCACCTTCTCCTCCTTCAAGAAAAAGGAATTTAGAAAGCTCTGGCTGTCGCTCTCCATGCTTTTAGTGCAGAATGGAGGTGGAAGTAAACACAGCTCTTCCCCAGGGTAGAGAGGAATGGCCTTGTGATCTGAAATTGGTGGCTGAAGTGACAAAGCATTATAATAGTGCTGCATCTGCTGTCTCCTGGCATGAGGAGTGTGGTGTGTTGACCTTGGCTGGTCACCAGGTGCCCACTAAGCTGCTCGATCACTCCCCTTTCTTGACTGAACAGGGTGAGAAAATATAACAAAAAACTTACGGCTTGAGATAAGGACAGGGAGATCACTCACTAGTTACCATCATGGACAAAACAGACTCAGCTTGAGGAAATTAGTTTAATTTATTACTAATCAAATCTGAGAAAGATAATAAGAAATAAAACCAAATCTTAAAACATCTTCCACCACCTCTGCCCTCTTCCCAGGCTCAACTTCACTCCCAGTTTCTCTACCTCCTTCCCCAAGCAGCACAAGGGGACGGGAAATGGGTCTGTGATCAGTTTGCCACATATTGTCTTTGCCGCTTCTTCCTCCTCACATTCTTCTCCTGCTCCAGCATGGGGTCCGTCCCATGGGAGGCAGTCCTCCATGGACTTCTCCAATGTGGATCCTTTTCATGGGCTACAGTTCTTTATGAACTGCTCCAGCATGGGGTCCTTCCCACGAGGTGCAGTCCTTCAGGAACAGACTGCTCCAGCATGGGTCCCCCACAAGGTCACGATTCCTGCCAGAAAACCTTACCCAGCCTAAGCTCCTCTCCACAGGGTCCCAGGTCCTACCAGGAGCCTGCTCCAGCATGGGCCCTCCACAGGGTCCCAATCTCCTTTGGGCATCCACCTGCTCCAGTGTGGGGTCTTCTCTGGGATGCAGGTGGAGATCTGTTCCACCATGGACCTCCATGGTCTGCAGGGGACCAGCTGGCCTGATTATGGTCTTCACCATGGGCTGCAGGGGAATCTCTGTTCCAGCATCTGGAACATCTTCTGCCCTCCTTCTTCACTGACCTTGCTGTCTGCAGAGCTGTTTCTGTCACATATTCTCACTCATCTCTTCCAGCTGCTGTTATGCAGCAGTTTCTTTCCCTTTAAACGTGTTGTCCCAGAGGTGCTCCACCATTGCTGATGGGCTTGGCCTTGTCCAGTAGCAGGTCTGTCTTGGAGCTGGTTGACGTTTGTTCTATTGGACATAGGGGCAGCTTCTGGCATCTTCTCACAGAATCCACCCACGTAGCACCACTGCTACCAAAGCCTTGCCACGAAAACCCAATGCAAGGATATAAAAATCCTGTTATGAACTCAGTATTTTGTGTTCAGATAGGAAAGCTGTCTCTGCTTCTGTGTGTCTCTAAGAAGCTGGGAAGAAGAGATTACACTTCTGTTTAATGTGGCAACCTTTGTTTTTTGTGACTTAAGCCAAAACAGTCTCACTGTAGCATCTCATTTGGTATTGTAACCAAGATCAACGTTACTCCAAATACATTTTTATGCAAACCACTTAACATTGAGATTGCGAATGCTATTATTTTTATGGCAATTAGCAGGGTAGTTGGACTATGGAAGAAATAACGATGTATAAAGCTGCTATCTAAAGTGATTTTAATGTCCCAGGCCAAAGTTTGCTTTTATTTGTGTGCTATGTAATTGTAAGTAGATCATTATGCAGTTTAATTTTGTCAGACAGTCAGAAATCATGTTTTATTGAGCGTATTACCCAGTGAAGGTGACTGAAGAAGCAGCAGGATGTAGGCAGCGTTTAATATTTGAGGAATATCAGGGCAGCTGGCAGCATCTGGTTTAGCATGTCCCTAAGCCTTCTACTTCACAGAAATCCATCACACATACTGTTTCATATCTGGTCCCTGAAAACTCAATAACTGAGGAACAGAAGCAATAGTAATGATTAAAATTTTTAATTTTAACTGGTGGGTGTAACCTATTAAAATTCTATGGGACCTTCATGTAAGTGAATCTTACCACTATGATTCATTTTTCTGCTAGTATCTAAGGTTATCACCCACTTCTTTAACCTGAAACTGATGACCGAAATTGATATGAATTCACAGATAAAATTGATCTGGCTGAAGGTCTTACCGTTCATTGGAACTTGCTATTCACTGGCAGATTTCTCTTAGCCATCATGGTGAAGGTCACAAATCTTAGTGTCAGAGCCTTACAGATTGGAAATCTTGCTATAAATAGATTTGTTTGTTCTTCCTAGTTCCAAGTTAGGGGTTGACTTGCTGGAAAGCAGCATTGCAGAGAAGGATCTGGAAGCTGGGGTGGACAACAGATTGACCACGAGTCAGCAATATGTCCTTGTGGTCAAGAAGGCCAATGGTATCCTGAGGTGTACTAGGAAGAGTGCGACCAGCAGGTCAATGGAGGTTTTCCTCCTCCTCTACTCTGCCCTGGTGAGGCCACACCTGGAGTACTGTCCCATGAGGGGAGACTGAGAGAGCTGAGCCTGTTCAGCCTGGAGAAGAGAGGTTTGTGAGGGGATCATACCAATGCTTACAAATATCTCAAGGGTGGGTGTCAAGAGGATGGGACCAGGCCCTTCAGTGGTGCCCAACAACTGGATGAGGGTCAGTGGGCACAGACTGAAGCATAGGAGGTTCCATCTGAATATGAGGAGAAACTTCTTTACTTTGATGGTGCCAGAGCACTGGAACAGGCTGCCCAGAGAGGTTGTGGAGCCTCCTTCTCTGGAGACATTCAAAACCTGCTTGGACACATTCCTGTGTGATCTGCTCTGGGTGAACTTACTTTAGCAGGTGGGTTGGATTAGATGACCTCCAGAGGTCCCTTCCAACCCCAAGCATTCTGTATGATTCTGTGATTCTCTTTTGGTTGCATTTATTCCCTTTGGGTGTCGCTGTGTTACTTATTTGAAAATATTCAAGTTTGAAAGGAGCCTTAGACACCAGCTGGAAGTGGTTTCTGCTTTGCACTGACATTTCCTTTAGAGTTCAACCAGTTCTTCAAATATTCACAGATGCCTGAAAATATGGTATGAGTTTCTACTTTCCAAGTATAGCTGCAAAACCATGACAGGCATTGCTCTTGGGTTTTGTTATGGTGTAGGTGTCTCTTCACTACTCCTCAACTGATAGATACAAGAAAAGAGCTATGAATACAGACATGTTTTAAGGGCAGACTCTCACATCCCCTATAGTTGTCTACATAGAGTGCATATTTGTCAGTGTGTGGTAGATAGAATTGTATTAGCTAGATGAATAGAAAGGAGAGGTTATTATAAATGCTTTCAGGTTGTGTTAATGTACTTTGCCTTATCAAATAATTTTTAATAAACTTGGTCCATAGAAGAGCTATTGAACTTGGCACAGCTTTTTTGGGGTTTTTTTGGTTAGTAATTCTTTCCTTATTTGATTCAAAATCAACACAAGCTTTGCTATAAATATATTAATGAAAAATCCACTTACTGAATGAATTTAAGATTTTTCACTGCGGTCTCCAATGTTTGACATAATATCATAGCTACAGGAAGAGTCATCAGCAAAAGGTTCTTACTTGAGCCCTTTGACCTTTTAATTTGTCAGAATGAGGTATAAAACCTTTACTGTGATGGTATATCAGGTCAATAATGTACACATTTGACAGAAAGGATGGCTCATACCACGTGAACTGCCGATATATTTAGAAGTCAGTGGATGGTTTTCAACATATTCACTTTAACTCTATATAGAGTCATAGAATGGTTTGGGTTGGAAGCGACCTTAAAGATGAACTAGTTCCAACACCCCTGCCATGGGCAGGGACACCTTCCACTAGACCAGGTTGCTCAAAGTCGTATCCAACCTGGCCTTGAGCACTTCCACAGATGGCGCATCCACAACCTCTCTGGGCAGCCAGTTCCAGTGTCTCACTGCTTTCACAGTAAATAATTTCTTCCTTATGCCTAATCTAAATTAACCTTCTTTCCATTTAAAGCTTTTACCCCTTGGCCTATCACTACACGTCCTTGCAAAAAGTCCCTCTTCAGCTTTCTTGTAGGTCCCCTTCAGGTACTGAAAGGCCACAATAAGGTTTCACCAGAGCCTTCACTTGTCCAGGCTGAACAAGCCCAACTCTCCCAGCGTGTCTCCATAGGAGAGGTGTTCCATCTGTCTGATCATTTTGTGGCCTTCTCTGGCCCCTCTCCAACAGATCCATGTCTTTCCTGTACTGAGGGCTCCAGAGCTGGATGCAGGACTCCAGGTGGGGTCTCACCAGAGGGGCAGAATTGCCTCCCTCAACCTGCTGGCCATGCTTCTTTTGATGCAGTCTAGGATGTGATTTGCCTTCAGGGCTGCAAGCTTACATTTCTGGCTCATATTCAGTTTTTCATCCATCGCAGCATCTAAAGTGTGTAGTTTGACGTCTTCTCCATCTACAGTTTTAAAATCTACTGAGCTTGTTATGGTAGAACAAAAGATTGGTGATTTAAGTGTTTACAGCTGCTGGGAAGCTTTAACACAGTTCAGAAATTATCTCCATGGCATGTATGTCCCTTTACATATAACCCTCCATTTTCACTAGGTGAAATTGGAACTTCAGTCTGTGCTGGAACTGCTCAATATTTCTTAGTTGTCTATTTCAAGTTCTTTTTTTCTTTTGACCACCCACGAGACTTCTCTGGTGGTTTCTCTCTGGCAGCTCCCTGCTGCTCCAAAGCACTTCAGGCTGTTATGTAGCAGACAGATACTGGCAGAGCGTGGGTGTAGAGCAGCGAGTGTGCTAATCAGCTGTGTGGCTCTCGTTATGTCAGAAGTGCCCTCTGCCCCTGAACACACACCCTGAAGTATCCTAATCCAAAAAGAATACAGAATGTTTGGTGCGAGGGCAGGGAAGAAGGGAACATCTGGACACAGTGTAATAAGCAATGTACTTTACTAAAATAGACTTCTTCCAAAAAAACCCATCTAAGCAGAGTCTCTTGAGACGTGCAGTCTCTCTTCTTCCAGGGTTTTCCCTTGTACCAGCCAGCTAAAATGTTCAGAGAGCAAATGTGGCTTACATTAACATATTGTGTTGTTGTTTTTTTTTTTTTTTTTAAAGTGTGAAAGAAGACTTGTTATCAGATAATCAGCCAATTCTCATACCAGAAATGTAATGAAGTTGCTGTGATCTGCATCATATTCAGAATGTGTGATTAAAGTTCTGTTCTTATAAAGATTTGTACCAGAGGATAGAAGCACGTATGTGACTACTCAAAGTCCAGGACAAAGCACCAGAAGTGTACAGGTCTCTTTTCATAACTGAAGTGTCTATGTTCCTTTTTGCTCCCTTCGAAGACTAGTGTTTTCAACTGACCACAGCTGCATACCTTGTTTTTGACATATTTACCTGTTGCATAGAAAATAAAAACCATTACAGAAATTTCAGAGGAATTTCTAATAGGGGCAGGAATGTGTCAGGAAAACAGAATGCAACATACTGTTGTATAAAAACATAACAGTTACTTTAATACAACCTGATTCAATAGCTAGAGAAAATCATTGCCATCTTAAAACTACTTGCAGGCCACAGTGAAATGAGTTGATAGTTTACATTTCTGCTTTATACTTGAAGCAGCAGTCTTGCAGCTGTTATCTTTATTGAAAGGCAAAGGGGTGAATATGGAAGTGTGGATCTGCAATTCCATGTGTCCGAAAATACAGGTTTTCTTTTCACTGGATTTGGATATATAGCAATAATACAGCCAATCTGAACTTTTAATGGCATGTTTTGCATGGACTCTGAATAGGACCTTGGGCAGGATGAACAGCTCTTAGGTATAAATGGCATTCAGAAAATGAGAAAGCTAAACTTGTGAAGTGGTTTTTGGCACAAGAGCTTCTGGATAGACCTCAAACCACCACAGAGGCAGATAAGTGAACAACAACACAGGATACTTTATTTGCCAAAGAGATCTGCTGTTTACCTGTCTGAATAAAGGAGGCCTGCTTTCCTTCAGATGAAATAAATACTGTTGGAACTGCTAGTAGGTCCATTGACCTTCTGCTTGAAGCTGTGGAACCACACCCCCATTAAAAAGTTTCTTTAAAAATCTCAGGTTTATACGCAGCCAAATTTAGCAGCATGTATCATCAATGGGGACAGCGTGGGGAATGTTGCAGAAAGCTGCTAACAGCTGAACTGTGTTTGTTCCCCAAATGTCACACCACAGATAAATCAGAGCAGCCAAGCACGTACAGCAGAAAAGAATTTCCTCTTTTCAAAAGACACAGCATTAGGACTACATAATGCAGGTTGCCAGGAGCAAAGCTTCAGTGGCAGAAACCACAGTCGATTGGTGCAGCAAAGTTGCAAAAACTGTGTGGAGAATGGCAGATTGTGCTGGCCTCGGTATTTTATTGCAAATATTTTTATTTTTTATCCTTAGAATGAACAATGAAGTCATTTCACTGCATGCAGCACCCTCCAGAAAAGAAATTTTTGTCGTTTTAAACCAGAAAACTCCTCCCATACTTCTTGTATGTTTTTCTAAGACAGAGATTGGTGATAGTAGATTCCCCCTGTCTGTTTCTCTGGCAGCATCAGTGCACCAGTGTTTGCCTGCTGCAAAAGTGATTCTCCAAGTTTAGCCTTCAACAGGTTTTTGGACTGTGAATGCAAGATTCCTGTTAGCTTATCCATGCAGGACAATATTAGAGAGCAGTGTAGGGGAAAGGGACCTGGGAGTCCTGGTGGACAGCAGGATGATAATGAGCCAGCACTGTGCCCTTGTGGCCAAGAAGGCCAATGGCATCCTGGGGTGTATTAGAAGTGGGGTGGTTAGTAGGTCGAGAGAGGTTCTCCTTCTCCTCTCCTCTGCCCTGGTGAGACCGCATCTGGAATATTGTGTCCAGTTCTGGGCCCCTCAGTTCNCGGTGACAGCCAATGATAGGACAGGGGGCAATGGGTACAAACTGGAACATAGGAGGTTCCACTTAAATATGAGAAGAAATTTCTTCACAGTGAGGGTGACAGAACACTGGAAGAGGCTGCCCAGGGAGGTTGTGGAGTCTCCATCTCTGGAAACATTCAAAACCTTCCTGGACACATTCCTGTGTAACCTCATCTAGGTGTTCCTGCTCTGGCAGAGGGGATTGGACTAGGTGATCTTCCGAGGTTCCTTTCAGTCCCTAACATTCTCTGGTTCTGTGATTCTGTAAAGCCTGGGGTACTTTGTGCACTGCAATCTGTATGTCATTTATTTATCTTTTCTGCTGCTGTTCCGGTCCTAAATGTTTCAAAGCATAAAAACATCAAGTTCCTACAGAGAAAGTAACAGTGAAACAGAAGTACAGTGGCAGGTAAACAGGGAGTTTTGGCTGTCACCCTTAAATTTGTGGTAGATATTACTTGTGCTGTTAGACACTCTGCTTCATCTCCGCTTTCACTCTGTTTTCTTTTCACTTCTGTTTTCAGACTGTAAGGTATTTAAGGTATTTTAGTTATAACTGCTCCGTTTTGTGCTTACAGTGCTCTGCTCTCTTCCACTGCATGGTCAGACAGATTTATCTCCTGGATTTTGCACTGAAATGGAAGAGAAGCACTTGCACGGACAGAGATTGGTCTCAGTGATTAAATGTGAATCACCGTCTGAAGAACAACACATACAGGGAGTTCAGCCTCCCCAAGGACAGCTGACTCACTTCTGATGCCCTGCTCATCAGCAGGCTGTATTGAGAGCCAAGGCTGTTTGAACAGTCTGTGGGTTATGGCTAACGCTTGGGCTGTAACAAGGAGACTCTAACTAAGCATGCAAACCCAGCCTGTTCCTGTGTGGTTCTGCTCAGCTGGCAGCCTGCTTGGCAGGCTTTTGCTAAGTGAGTTGCAGTGAGCTGTTTGAGAAATGAAGGGATGCTGTATGGAATGAAGGGCTAAATGCTGACTGCATATGAACTAGAAAGTGCCTTCAGGTATAGGCAGTAGAGTGGGAAACGAGTAAACAAAAGCACTAGAATACGCAACGCTTGGAATTATGGGATGGTACCAGTCCATTATCTCAGCACAACTCAATTGCATCTTCACTTAGCTAACACACTTAGCTGCCTCTTCACTGAAAACTGGATCTTTTGGAGCCTGTATAAACGAGAAATCTGGGCTTTAACTTCTATCTATACTTGCGGAGGCTCAAAGAGCATATCCAATACATGCATGATTATAATACAGGGTTTAAGGACTGTTGCAAACATCAGTGTGGGAGCAGAGGACTAGCCTGAAGTGTCAAAAGAACGCCTAGCAATCTCAGGAGCAAGGAAGATATTACCACTTCTGAGGACAGAGAGCAACAAGGATGCCTGAGCTTAGCTGAGTGGTGGGGATGGAGTCACTTGGAACTGTTGCAGTGTGGCTGGCTTTTTAGGCTGGGTTGTGTCCCCCCATGCTTTTGTCTCCCTCTTTTAAAACCAGGTTAAAGGACAGCTCATTAGCTCGTAGATGTTGTGCTAAGAACAGTCAGTTCAGCTTGCAGGTTGGGCTTTGCATAGTTATGTTGTGAATGAGAGGAAGACAGGATAAATTTAATTACACTGTCCTTGCTTCTTCAGGTATACTGTGAGGCAGATCTTCACTTGCTATAACTGAGTGTTTCCACTAGTTACTTGAGAGACTGCAATTGCGCATGATTGGGAGTTGAATAGAAGAAAGCACTTGTGTGTTGATGTTGAAAACAGTCAATTTCTCTGTCTGAGTCGGTTGGTCTACACTTAACATGTAGGGAACTTCTATGTGCTGGAGGTTGCACTGAGAAGTTATCTGCCCAGGATTTAACTAGCTCACAGCATTACAGTGGAATCACTGGACTGGAAGATAATTTGTTGGTTTGTGCTGCTATCCCATGGCACATTTAAACAAACCTATATTTCCCCTCAAGAGGTTTTTCTAGGAACCCTACAAAGAAGGCCGTGGTGTTTCCAGGCAGCATATCCCACTGTACTGCCTTCTGTGTTGTTAAAGTTCCCTAATATCAGATTCAATTCAGTGCTTCAAAGCTTATCATAGTCTTGCAAAGAAGACTATCAACTGTATAAATTCTGTTTATTTTAAACATTATTTGTGTTACATATGGAAGGAAGAGTCTTGAAGTTACTTGTGAATCATTCACTGCGATTGGTGATTTCCTTTGCAATTTTGCATAATTTAAATTTGCAAAAGGCTTTTTTATTTATGTCTATCAAATTTGGATGGATAATTTTTTTCAATCTATAAATCAAGGCTTGGGAGTTTTGCCTTTTGTCATTGTAATTTAGGGTCCAGATTAGCCAAGAGGAAATTCATAGCTACAAAAGATATTATTGTTATTCCTGCTGCATAGAGGTGTTGAGTAGAGACAAGTTTCCCAGGTACTGTTCTGCTATTTAGATGATCACAGCAATGTCAGTGGAACTGGTTGTTGTGGAAACCAATTTCCCTTTTTCCATCTTCTTTCTAATACCATATTTGTGAATCAATTCACTAATTCAACTGAAAATTAATTTGAATTGATGTATTCTGAATTCATTTAGAAAACACAGTTATGCACACAAAATGGTATTTTACCTGCAGTTGTTTTCAAGAACTGTCAAGAACTGTGCAAAGTCCTCAAATCTCTCTCTTTTTTTTTCTTTCAATTGAGCTAAATGGATTTGCAGTTTGATAGTGCCAGAGATTCAAGATGAGAATTACTACCAAAAGCTGTTGAAAACTTCGACCTATTTAGTAATTAATTTGATAGGAACCAAAACTTTTGAAGTTTTTGATCTGCAAGTTGGTAAGGTAAACCATAGAAAAAGATTATGCAAGCAACAGTGGAAAAAATTGTCTCAATTTTTCACTGATAGGTCCCCACATTTGAGTCTTTTCTGTCTTTTTTTTATTGGTTGGTTACGCATTTTCCACTAAAATAAGTTAATGTCCTTTAATGTATTACATTACAATTGTATTATATCTTCCTTCATTCCCACCCTCCTGGTATTTTAGGCGAAAGTGGGTGGGTACCTTTGCCTTTGAGGCAGGTACACAGCACAAAATTCATGTACAAATTTAATAATGTGAATCAGCTGGCGTTTTCAGCATTGCGTGCTTCCACACATGAAATCATTACTTTTGATGCATGGTTTTTCACTTTTGTTTCCACTCTTAATGATACCCTGTCTTAAAGGTGTATGTATCTCCTGCTGTTCATCCCAGTACTTCATAGATCAAAGCTGCAGCAGGGACATCGTTGCTTTGGTAGCTCTACATTTCATTATATTTCAGATAGCAAACCAAGTCAGTAACGGCAAATGTTGCTTTTACTAGGCTTTGTAAACCAGAATATTTAAAACTATTTTTCACTTTTAGCCTATTAGCAGATAAAATGGCAGATAATAAAATTAGTGTTATCATGTCTGTAGCATATTATATTAACATTTTAAAGAAAATTAATTATTTAACTCAAGTAAATTAAAAAAAACAAGGTAAAAGTTAAATCAAAACATGTTTTCTATATTCTTGTCCACTTTATAATACATTTTATTAAACGTGTTCTGCTTCTCTGTGGTTATCACATGCAAGCAAATGGATCTTTCTTCAAGTACACCTGACAGGGGAAAGAAAAGTAACTTCTAAAAGCATAACTGGTTCAATTTCCCCAAGTGTAGTCTACAAAATTGTTATACAGATGCTACTTCGAAAACACTAGAATTTTTTTTTTTTTTTTACAATGTAGTTAAAGTAAACCCTTCTATATTTTCATTTGTTTGGTTTTGTGTATGTTCTGTTTTTTAGTATGGTACAAATCAAAGTTTGAAATGTTACCCTTAGCTGTCTTGGTCCATTTGTCAAATGGAAAAAGCAGTGCAGTTTTTTTGAACACTAATGTCATTGACAGATCTGTTCTTGTGTTTGAGGCATAGAAAAACTCAAGCAATAAATAACTCAATGAACGGTTTATGATATCCTGGGAATACTGAGTTATACTAAAAAAGTCTGAATCCCAGCTGGACACCTGTTTTGAAATTCTGAAAATACTCTATGTTCTTTTCTCAGAAGTAACTCATACCCCAGGAGATAAAGTTCTTTATCAATAGGGTCCCACAGACACCTATAGACTGAGACAGGCAACTGCTAAAACTTCAAAAAGTGCTTATTCCTGCAAAACCTATTGAAATCAATGGAAGACAGATGCCTTGAAGTTTTCAAAGCTCTCACTAGATAATTTTTGCAATAGCAAGTCTTTGATTATCTTTGATGTTAAAATTTTGGTCTTTTTACCTTGATGTGTGTGAACAAGAACCAAGGAAGTCTTTGTAGTAACATACAGATAAATTGGAAATTCAAGGCAACATTTTTTTTTTTTTTAAGGGAAACTTATCCAAGAGGTGTGATAAAATTAGATAGTATTATGATTGTGGTATTGGTGGACATTTAACAAAGCCATCAGAGAAATAGCTATGCCTTTGTTTTTTGCTAATTTTTATTACACAGTTGTTTAAAAACACTTTCTAAAACGTCAGTGGTCTTTAAGGTCACTACAATCACTTTGAAGTGTGGTGTCGTGGTTCATAGCATCCTGAGTAGCTGTGTGTCAAAAAAGACTTTTTTTTTGAATATAAATGGAGATAGGTGATTAAACATAGTTCTTATTTCTGGACCAATGAGTACCTGGAATGTGCTTGGCTTTTGACCTTGTCAGAAGAAATAACCTCTCATCTTTATTTTTATTAGAAAACAAACTGCACATCAAGCAAAATTGAAGAGTGTTTGATCTTCATTTTATGGGGCAGAGAACATGGGGAGATTCATTTTTGCAGAAGTTTTGTTTTTAACAGATCAAACAAATGCGTATGAAAACAGAGCAAAATTTTAATGTGTTCTGCTTTAATGAAAACCCATCAAAAACTCTGGCTAGAAATACTTGAAGCTGCAGAGGACCAATGCTACTGAAGTGAGGCTAGCTTCCCTGTGTTTAAACATAATGCAGGCTTCCTGTGTGTAAACATAACCAATTTAGTAGTCAAAACCACCACGCCTCATTCTAAATACCTATGATGCTGTAGCCCAGGTTAGACATCCAATCTTCCTACACAGCTGGATAAAAGTAAGATGCTAACCTCACAGGTAGTTACTTGATGTTGCCAGTAGAAATGAAACTAGTTGGGGGCTCATCTGCACTATCCACCCTTTGCCAGCTTTTTCCTGTGCAGCAATTTGCTGTGCTGTCAGCTGCACCAAAAGACTAGGCTGCAAACCAAAGCACTGAAAAAAGCAACAAAAAAATGCAATGAAAAAAGCAGCCCTCTGTGAAAACATGTCAGGAGTACAGGCAACTTTCATCATTTCAGTGATCTGGTTTGAAATGTTGTCATGATGGCTCTGCTGTGTTTGCACAGCTGTTTGGAGACAAAACCCAGCGACATGCAGCCGGAGATGTAGGGACAGGAGAGCAAAGCGTCTGGTACCCCCACCCTCAGATACTCCATTTAGCCACTCCAGGTGCTATACTGGTACCCTACATCACTTGGTTATACTCCTCAGATACATGAAATAAAATGGTGTGAATACTCTCTGTGCTACTATTTTTTAATCATAAGAATATGCTGTATACAATAGCATGGGAAATTGGTATTTTTTATTGCAAACCTTGTTGCCCATTAATTCCTAGCCTTTATGAGGAATATTTTAGAGCACCTTAAAACTGAAATAGTCTATTAGATAGAAATCATGGTGATATGTATTTTTGCTTTCTCCAGTTTAGATAACGTAAGGTTTTTCCTTTCATGTGTATTTTGGTACAATTGTTACATGGTAACATGAAAGGTTTTGGAAAAGTTAGTTATTTTGAAAACCTAAAATGAAGTGTTACACACACTTTCAACAGAAAATAAGTTGGGAAATATGTTATTAATAAAAAAAGAGTAATTTTGTCAAGGGATGACTTGCTCTTTTATCAGCTGCACCAATGCTTATCTCAGTCTAAATCTGCTCATGTTTCAGTTCACCTAGGGAATAAGACATATCTTAGACATGATTATGCTAAAACTGTTCTGCTCACAAATTCCAATCCTTGCGTAGAAGAATGCATGAAGAATTAAATGGAAGGCTTCTGGAATAATAACACCGATTTTCATGAAAAACGAATATAATATCTGCCTTCATATTTAAAGTATCCCAATTTTTCTAAGAGGGAAGCAAAAAAGTTGAGGCATTGTTAAATAGCAGTCTTCTTGCAAACTTTGGGCAAAGTACTAAATTGCTGAGATTCTGTAAAAAAGAAAGAAAACTGGAGATAAACCTTCAAGAACAGAGAAGCCACATTGTTCAAGTGTCATTGTAATATATGGTATACAGAAATCTCCCTTCTTTTGCTAGCACAAACAAATATAGATTTCTGTATTCCTCTATAATTGTTTATTAAGGGGTTCCTCTATAGTCACTTTAGACATGTAGTAGGAATAAAAGGAATTGTGAAGGTGTTGCTGGTTTTGTCTGATTCCACCATTTTTCACTTAAACAGTGAACTGGGTCTCATAACAGGTGCATTTGTGTTTGGCTTTATTCACTACTGGTTTACTATACTGTTTGTGAAGGCATTCCAATGAAAATAATCACAAATTCCATTACAACTCAAACATTTTCATTTCTGCCTCAACCTGACTTTGCCTTTTGTTCATGTGTAACAATTGTTGCTGTGTTGTCCAGACTTAATTTGCATTTTAATTGAGTTTTAAACCTTCTTAACAGATGATGATGTACAAAGAGATTATGAAACCATTTCAGTAATGGAGAGAAAAACACTTTTTTATAATTTGTTTTAATATGGGAGACTTGGCCATGAGGAAAAATATGTTGCCAATAGAACAGAAGTTAAACTTTGATAGTATCTTGACGTGAAACAGACTATACTAAAAGAATCATAGAAGCCAGATGGTAAAAGTGATATTTTCCCTAAGTGCCAGCATTAGAAATCCAAGCACTAGTAACAGCTATATAGCTGCAGGACATCCTTATCTCAAAGTCAGCTGAATTGCAAGTGGTAAGGTAGTTTGTATTTAAATTTCTTTTTAAAATTAAAATTTCATGTACGTTATTATTTCTGACATTTTAGTGTCATAACTGCCATAGATACAAAATAGCAGCCTCTAAGCTACCTAAAAAAGAAGTTTTCCTCCTCTTTCCTTCATGGTACTCTCGTTGGTAACTGAAAACAGAAGTTTTAAAGTTCAGTTCATAGTTCTACAGGTGTTTCTTTTATGTGGAGAGTATAGAAAGAATGTTACAAAGTCTGATTATTTTGCTTCTGCTCACAGTCAGTTTGTATTTGTTCCCTTTTGGTAACTGACTAATTGTTTTGTATTGAAGTAAAAAGCAATTCATACCAAGCAAAACTGTTTGGAAGAGAAAACATATTTTGTTTTCCCAGTGTTTGTTACTCACAATGTGAATACTGAATGTGTTTGTAGGTGAAGAAATTATCATTCTGACGATGTACTAATTTTGATTATCTGTCATTGTATCTGGTCAAATACGAACTAGACTAACGTGATCTTGCACTGTTAAGGTGAGAGAAGTGTCTGATGCACTTTAGAAAGTTTAAAAATTCCAAATGAATGAAAAGCCTAAAGGAAATGTAATACTTAAAATAGAACTCTGTAATATTATAAAGCCTACTTTCTCTCGTGCTTTGAAGCTACTATTCCCATAATTTCATTGAATTATTTTAATGACACTCTCTTTTAAGCATGGCATGTGAAATTTTTAAGGTAGTAATCCAATCCTTTTGAATCATCATGCTGTGTATGATGTGAGATTCAATAAATTTGAAGACAAATTAGTTTGGCACAGAGAGTGAAGTCAGGAATAATTAAAGAACCTTTTGAAATCAGATGTAGTTGTGCCTTTCTATTCAACCGATAAAAGTTTACCCATAATTTACTAGTGATATGTTAAGGAGTAGAGAGGGAAAGCAGGAAAAATAAAAATTGTATTTATCTCTAAAGGTAAGCTCCTGCAATGTATCTCCTGAATACTTAGGTATATCATCTTATTGTAACTTTTTCACTGCAATTTCTGGAACTGCCCAGTTTAGTCCTTCCAAACAAATGAGAAGCTTTAAGATTTAATGTAATTTTGGAAAATAAGCTGACCTGATGATAATAGACCTATGAATGTCATTAAGCAGAGAAAGATATATAAGCAATTATTGTGAAATATGCTATATTTTTATACTTTAGTGAAGGACCAGTAGTTCTGAAATCAAAAATTAAAGCAACTTGCATCAATATAACGTCAGTGTTTTTACTGAGGCAGTTTACAAACTTGCCAATACGGTGAATTTATTCTTGTGCTACACATTTATAAATTGAAGTACAGGGGAAAACCTGGCTTTCTATTGCACTCACTCTAAGATAAAGAAATGCCACAGAAGTAATTCAGTTTCCTAAAATCCAGCTTTGACTATGGCAACGAAGCAAGCTTCTTTCTAATTTTAGAGTTAGAGTAGTTGTTAAGCCATCCTAAACTCATGGGCAGAGACTGACTCAGTTCCATCGTTTTAATGAGATGCTGCTTTTAATAGAACAGATAAGAAAAATCAGCAGAAATGTGATCAGCATTTTGTAATTTCCTCACTCATTAATCTTCTAAAGCGGCGTAACTGCATTAGAAAGGTAAAATTAAGACAAATATTTTCTTTTACTTCGTTTTTTTCTAGCTCAGCTAACTCTCTTGCTTAGATGTTATTTGTTTGCATGATCTAAATCAGATCTTGTTCAATATCTAGATAATGTGCTGAAGTGAAAGATATTTTCTTTAGCGAAGGAAGCAAATCTGGGGTCATCAGTAAAATTGCTGATACTCTAGTGAGCTGTATGGTCGTACTGTTCCTCACAAAAAGATGTTCTATTTGAGGTGTGTCTCTAATCCGTTCTTAAAGCTGCAGTCACTGCCTTCTCTTGTCTCAGAATTTTACCTTATGCAAGCCCTATCCATTTGCCTGGGCCAAGACAAATTGCTCAGCTACTAGGTAGTAGCTGGTTCCTCTGATTTCACTGTTCTTCACAGAAGAACATGTGAAGTTAGGTTATTGTCCTTGGTAATATGGGTTGCTTTCCAGAGGAAGATTTTAGTTCGTTCCTGTTGGTCTGCTGGTGAAACTTTTTCGTTTTTAAAGACACAGGTTTTGCTAAGAGCTCCTAGAGAGTCAATTTCATAGCAGCATTAATAACCAATAGATCTTACTGCCTTTTTAAGGACACTTGCTGGGCTATTGACCCCACAGAATACAAGAGGTATTGTGAAGGTTGGTCTGGAGTTGATAGATTATTTGCATTTGTTGACTAAAAGCTCTAGCTCTACAATGACAAGAAGCTTGTAGCCATAACTAAATGGCATCAGTACTAAAAGGTAAAGACAAGTACAGTGTGTATTTGCAATGTGCACTGTATGTAAACAGCATACTTTTAAAGGCTAGGAGGGACGGTTAGAATCGTATAATCTGACCCACATCACACAAATTCTAGTAGTCCAGTAGTATTGCACTGTAGTCCAGTGGTAGTCTAGTAGTATTGCACTGTATCCACAACATCCAGAAAATCATCCAGCACGGAATAAAAACTATAACTAATGTGAAATCAAATGTGCCCCTTAATAAATATTCCAATGATTACTTAACCTTCTTGTAGTTATAACTTGTAGTTTGAATTAATCTAATGTCAGTTGGAGCCCTCAAATGGTTAGATTCCTTAACATACCTCTAAACATAGATTCAGTAGCAACACCCTTACGTTAAGCAACTGTGATGAGAAGATGGCCGTAGGGTTAAAATGTAAGTAAGGAACAAATAAATCAATTGGTAGTCAGCTCAGGAGCAGTGCTCTGTGCTAAAGTAGTCTCCTTAAATTTAAACTTTTTTTTTTTCTGTTTTAAAAAAGGTGCTGACTTGCTGATGAGTATATTTATATTCAGGGAATCACTTCTTCCCAGTTCTCCCTAATCTGAGAAAACTGCTTTGAGTACCACTTAGGTCTCCCAGCAGGTATACAGCAGAGGAATGCAAATTCAGTTCAGGATATTGTGTGTACAGTTAAATTGTATGGTCTATGCATAGTTGACCAGAATTAATCTCCTTTGCACCCATTCTGGGGCTGATATCGATACTTCAGATACTTCCAGCTAGTGCTCTTGGAAGTCATCGGGTAGGCAAGTTTGTGCAAACTCCCATACAACACAGTACTGAAACTCCTCTGTTACCATCTGTAGTATTCTTGCTGGTCCAGTCTGGGACTCCCTTGAACAGAAAGTACATATTGTGCTAAACTGTGTGGTGGTTTTCTGATATGCACAAATGTTAATTAGTGATTGGGTTAAGTGATCTCATTTGCCTTTCCGAACGTCTGGTGTCTTTTGCATTACCTACTCTGAAGAATCTTAACTATTAACGATTTGAATACGGTTTCCTAACTCGCATTTAAGCACGACGCATTTGCCAGCTTGTGTTCCACACCACAAGTAAAGAAGGTATTTACTATTGTTCTGGGGCTCTTACCCCAAAATACAAGGTCCAGCAACTGTAAAAATGTTTTCTTTAGTCAAAAAGGAAAAAACTTTTTAAAATGAGGATGGCGAAACACCAGCATGGGTTGCTCAGAGAGGCTGTAAGTGCTTCAACCCCGGAAACGTTCAAAGCCAGGCTGGATGGGGCTGTGAGAAACCTCATCGAGTTGAAGATGTCCCTGCACATGGCAGGGGGCTTGCAGTAGATGACTTTTGAAGGTCCCTTTCAACACAAACCATTCTATGGTTCTATGAAAGTGGTTCCTAAATATGCACCAATAAATGAGGAAAAGTTTTTAAAACTTTAATAAATAACACTTTTACTGATTCAGAAAATGGAGACTGAGCTTCAGAAAGAAAAGCAGCAGGAAGCTTCAGCAATGTTTTCATATCATGCTTCACATGTGTGGTTGTTTCGTTTTGCTATTGCCGCCTTCCCTAGCTATGAGAGCTGGGAGTATTTCTGTGTTAACTGGTCCAGCCTGTTACAAATGTGCTTTAACAGAAAAATAAGGAGGTGTTCAGCTATTCCCAATTCATAAGCAAGAGTTAAATAGTTCATATAGCATTTTTCTTTTGACATCAAGCTGCCTGAAAAGCATGAGTAATCATGGATGAAGACATTTCAAAGGGAAAGGTTTGTTACTTTACCTCGTGGCACAATATTTTTTGCTTTTAGAAGGCTGGCCTGGGAACAGCGCTCTAATTCAAAATGTTACCTTCCTAGTTTCTTAGTTAAATTGTTAACTGGGAGGTTGTCTTTCCTCCACTTTCTTCTTTTGCCTGTTGCTGTTTCAAGTATTCTTTTCATTTTTTTCAAGTACTTATTTTTGTTGGAAAAAGTTTTATGCAAATACCAAAGGCATTAGGTGTTTTGTTCTGCAAAAATTCAGTGTCTTTTTATATCTGATTAACCCTCCCATTTTGGATTGCCAGGCCAGGTTGAGGCTGTCTCATTTCCCTTTTTTTTCCTTTGGTTCGTTTATGGCTTTTTGTTTGTTTGTGGGGTTTTTTTTGTTTTGTTTTCATTTTTGTTTTCCCAATGGTTCCCTGAAAAGGCATAGGTTCGCTGTGTTAGTATCTGGGACATTTGACCATTCCATATACCTAAAATCCAACATGATACATGGATTTAAGTAGTCGTTACTCTGAGCTGAAACTTACTGTTTATTTCACGATAGTGAACAACTCAGTTGGCTTCTTTATCTAGGAATTACATTGCAGATTAATCATACTATCAATGCTACACTTATACTGTGATAATGGGTAAAGACCTGTGAGCAGACTAGAGATCGAAAATGGATGAAATTATGCATTAGGGAGGCCAAGCAATGTCCTCAGATTATATTTTTAAACACTAATAAAACTGTCTCTGTTTATGCTTCCCATCCACAGGTGGTAGTGTCCAATGTAGCCTAAAGACAGGGTAACGCTAAGCACATCTGTGCTTACCTATGAGTACACTAAGGTTACTGATTGAGGCCACTGGGGGTTTTTAATCTAGAATTTCTCAAGTAATATTTCCAGATTTTAATTGAAATAATACAAGTGGTGTCATTCTAGTCTCAACAATCTGTGGTATGGCACAGTAGAGTTTTATTAATAATTAACCTGCTGATTTCTCTTTTTATGGGGATCTCTGTGATTTCAGGCAGAATTTCAAGTTTATTTGGATGATATAAGAGTTTATTTTAGCTGTGTAGTGAATATTCTCAATTCAGTTACCTATTTAATTTCCTATAAGAAAGGAAGAATAGTAGGCACAGCACTTCATAACTATGAGATATAGCTTGTATAAATTACAACTCTACTATCTTAACTAATTTTGTAGCCATTTTAGGTTGTATCTAAGCAATTTGGCTATGGCTGGTTAGCTGCACACAAAGGTTTTTAGTGTTGCATGCCAAGAGGCAATCCTATCATTTTAGGAACAGTCTTAAACTGGAAAATGTTGCTGGTCTTTATAGTGTCACCCTTTCAGGAGCAAGACTTAAATGGAAGGCAGAGAATGAATACCTACACAGCTGCTACTACAAGTTTATTTCCAAAAATACTTTTAAAAATGCCTCAAGAATTCACGTTCTGTTTGAGTTTAAGCTGTTCTTTACGTCACACTTTGTCAATACACTGATACTGTTTAGGAGTTATCTTATTTTTGCTCAGCTGAAAACTCAATTGCCTCTTAAATGATTTTATAGTTGGCATTAAATGTTCCATGAAGCACAGGAATGAAAACGAAAGCAAACATTTCATACTTTAATGGTCGCAATGACAGTCCATGCAGCAGTCTGGAGCTTCAAAAATAACCTGTGACTAATCACTTTGTGACCACATTGCTGTACTCTGAGATCCCCAGTGAGGCTGTTTGTGAGATACCCTGACATATGTCTTGCTGGTTTACAAAGTGACAATTTGTGACTTTTTTCTATATGCACAGTTGTGTGCCCTGTTTCTATTGCTGAAAGTGGCCCTGAAACTGTCAGGAAGAGCTGTCGGGAGCAGTGCAACGAACCCTTCATTATGGGACTGCACAAAAGAATGGGAATGAAAAAGGGGAAAGGACAGTACCTCCTGTGACCCTTCCTTTTCTTTTTATCTTCTGCCAAATATTTTTCAGGGAGGAAGGAGGTGAACAGAAACCTGCCAGGCTTGTGATGATGAATTTACTCGGCTTGTTTCTCTTTTTTTAGTTAGTCATTTTGATTTTTAGTAAACGTGTTTTAAACTGCTCTGTGATCACATGTCAAGTCAGAGCTCTTTAGTTTCACACGGATAGAATTAAACCCTTTTTTCTTTAATCGATCAGCCCCCCTGCTGTGTATTGTGACAATATATTGAAGAAAAATGTGATAGAGCTCAGTTGGGCAGGACACCTTCCAGAAAAAAGATGTAACCCTTAAACTGAGTACTGCCCTTTAGAAAGTAGAATGATTTATGCCTGATATAAAAGCTTGCTGCTTAAAACCTTCCAATAAATGACACTTATCATTCTAGTAATGAGTCAGTCAATCTTTTTTTTTTTTTCTTAGGAGGTCATGTTGTTGGATGATTTGAAACTTTCATTTTAAGCCTGTCAAAGCTAAATACAATAACAGAGTTGCTGAAATACATTTTTCCTACAGTCCTCTTGTAGATCATTTGCAAACCTGGTTTGTGTGTTTTGATTGGAAATTCTGCTAATGAAAGGAGAAAAAGCAACACTAGCAGCAAGGAAGAATGACTGCTCCCATGTCTAGGCCACAGACTCCAAGGCTTCATTTAGCTCTGTCTGATGGAAACTTTGCTGCCAGAGGTCACCTGTTCTGGAGTACTGATATGAGAAAGGTTCTGTCACTTTCTTCTTTTCCTGACTTGACCCATTTCTCAATTCTGCAACTTGGGTTGTTTCCTTCCACTTCTTGACCTTCTATATCTCTTCAGATGCATGTGCAGATAAGAGATCTCACCATCATTGTCCAACTTTTTTTGCTGGTAGGAGACTTTCTGTATACTTAACTTGGTGTACAAGAGGGTTTCAATACTTACAGTATCACTACTTACAATATCAATCAGATAACATAAACTTGCTCTGCAGCTAGGTTATGGGGCAAAGCAGGAGAAGAAAACAGAAGATTTTTTTTTTGTTTAGCCCAAGGTTCATTATAACCATTTCTGAACATTATTCATTTTTAAGAATTTCTTGACTTGTGTAGGAAATCTATCTGCCTTTCAAGTAGTGCCTCTAGTACTGTCCTAATATGATGTACAGAGGAATTAATAGATTTAACTGCATCAATAAAAGTATTATTTTTAAATGACAGAAGTGTGAAACTGAGCTCTTGTTCACTTTTGGTCATTCAAAATGCCACATGACTACTGAAGCAAACAAAAGGTATTTATAAAACTTGTGCTCGGACCAATATCTGACATAAGTATTTGTAACAAGCTCCATTATTTAAGATTTATGTCTTGTGAAATATCTGAAGGAATTTTTGTTTAAAAGACATGAACAATTTAATCCTGTATGGTCTGGTTCTCAGAAGCAAGGAGACATAAGCTCTCTGGTTAGGTGTTTTGCATTTATCTCTACTCTTAGAACGAAAACCACTTGCTTTTCAGGCCTTCACTGATGTAGCTTGTGGCTGCTTTGTGTAGAACCCCTTGGAGAATGCTCTAGGTACAGGACATTTTACATCCATATACTGTGACATGTTTTTTTCTTTGAGAAGTCAAATAGAAGACAGTTCTGCCTAGAAAGTAATTTCTCAGTACTGTAAGATTTTCATACTAGAGCAATTCAAGTCTGATCCTATATTTATTTATTTGCAGCATTTGGGCTCTTCCTGTAACTGACTATACAGCTCTAAAAAGCAGGGCCAATGATTTAAGCTTAAAGCTGATGTCCCAAAATTAAAATGTGGAAAATACATCAGGGAATATCAACTTTGAACTTGTCTTTATGGACTAAAATGCAAATAGACAACAAACATTTGTGTTATTTATTATTTGAATATAAATAGATTTTCACAAAAGAGAGATATAACTTTTTTTTTTTTAATGCCATTATTTAGGTGGATGCCAATGGCATAACAAAATTATTGCACTTTTTAAACAGTTGTGAGCTATGATGATAGAAAATGAGCAGCAATGTGAACTTATTTTTTTCCAAATAGCCTCTAAGATTGGATTTGAAACAGACCAATGCTAGAATAATCTTCCTACTCAATTTATCTTTCAATTTGCAAGTGGTGCAAACTGTTACTGGCGTGCTGTGTTGAGTTATGGGTGCTGAGGTTCAAGAGCAATGAAAAATTAGAAAATGATCAGGCAATATGACTTCTCATGAAAGGACTCAGGTGGTTCAATCAAACTTATTAGAGACGACTGAAAGATGAACAGGATTAAATGGCTGAACATCGGAGCAAGACAAATTCAGACGATTGAGGAACATTTTTTTTAAAAAAAATTTGAGTCTAGTCAATCACAGAACTAGTTGCTAAGATTGCCATGGAGTCTTCATTGTGGCAACATTTTTAATCAACCTTGAATATTTCAAGAATACGTCTTCTCATTCAAATGACAATTAAATCTGGGCAATAATTTAGTCTGGATTATGCAGGCAATCAAACCTGACCACAGTGTTAATTACAAATTTTGTAATTGATGTAAGACATTTTAAATTAGAAGTAGAGAAAGGCGGAATATATTGGAGTGCTGTTGAAAGATTTCATGTGTATAAAATTTTTATAGTCGTGGATAGACTTTCCAGTTAAGTGCATAGGGTTGATGCTGAAATAATTTTGAAATTTTTGTTACATTGCACTAAATATTCTTTCAATAAAAGAACATCTAGTGTCTGCAAGGGGTTTTGTTGTGCACAGATTTAAGACTGCGCAGTATTTTCTGCTCTTTGGAGGTAAATTAAAAGTAATTTCCTTCAGAAGTTTTTGCTTGCTTGCTGACATTTAGTAAGGCTGTGGGCAGTTAATCTGAAAACATACTGAGCCACACATATCACCTGTATAACCTCCTCTACTCTGGGACATGAGTTGTCATGGGGTCACACATTAGCACTTAGCAAGTATTTTTTAAAATAACAGTGTGATTTTGGCATTTATCCAAAGTTAGAAATTCTCATACTGATTTATGCCCAAATTTATCAGCAAAACAAGGAGAGTAGTATGAAGACGCGTTTTGACCTGCTTCATGTTAGAAAGTTCAGCTTTATCTTTTGTAATTCTTCAGTCATGAAACATTGTGTCGTTTGGATTTTTTCTCTTGTATGTTGCCTTAACTTTTTCGCAAGGTACTCAGCATTTTGTAAACCTGCACTGCTGTGTTGGTCTTCTAAGAATGCAAAGAACCATATGGGTTGTTTTGTGTGTGTGTGTGTGTGTGATCTTACATGTGTGTTCACCTCTTTCTGTCAGCATAATAGTTCCATTTCCACTTGCTAATTTTGTATTGTTTTCTGGGTTTGATCTGCTCTTACAGCTGCAAGGAAATGTTCAACAACCTCAGTATTCATTTCTGAACTGTTGATTTGGTTTTGTAGTGGCCACTTGAAATTTACCAAGCTGAGAGATACAGATAGGCTTTCCTATTTCCTTTTGATAGACTTCATCAGATTAACACTTTCCTTACGATATGTGTGTGTGATGTATTCTAAAGGCCTTTCAGCTGACCAAAATTCATGACTTGCCATTACTAGTATTTTCTACCTCTTTTACTCCCTTTACTATATTACTCAGATTGTCTTACCAATAGCCTTAGAGAAGTCATTTTTTCAGTACAGTCTCTTCAGATTCCAATAGCCTACAATGTAGCATGGCATTTATTTATCAGTCTATATTGTGTAGAAAAGAATTATGATTATCTGAATCTTTGGCTGACTACAGAAAAATGCTCATGGAACATTTACTTTACCACGTATTTTTTCTTTTTACCAAAATGTTCAGTTACTCTTCTGTTCTATCTCACGGTAACCCAAACCTAAGAAGAAATAGAAATAAATTGCTTCAGTTCTGCTCCAAGAAATAACTTTTTTTTTCTATGATGATGATACAAGCTTACATATTTATCCTTCTATTTTTTCTAGACAGTTTTTGATATAAATGGGAAGTGTAAGTACAGCAAACATGATGGAATATTAAAATGAAGCCAGAGTGATTTTGTTTTCTTTCTTCAGTAGAGGCGAAGTCTTTGCAATTGAAATTTAAGTTATCTTTATAATCTATGAATTGAAATGAATTTTATATATGCTGTATTCATCTATGTGCTGTAAAGCGGCATACATTGTAGTGAAATAAGCACTTATAACTTGGAACAATTAAAGTGACCTATACCAGTACCTATGCTTATTGTTTCTTTGAAGTTGAAATGTGTCGATGTGAAAGCATGAATGTGTCTGAAAGTAGTTTTCTGGCTGATGCAGTTTATACAGGATGCATACAGGACTCAATTCAGGATAAACAAATGTGTCAAAGGCAATTGAATATGAGGACATCAGTTTGGCTCATGGTGTCCCTGTATTGGAAATCACTGGAGTCTGTGAGACTTTGCATGCAAAGTATCACCTATGCTCTTGTTGTGCTTTTCTGTTCTTCCATGGGCATCCAGTGTTTGCCACTGTGAAAACCAAAAGATTGGGTTACTTGGACTTTTAATCTGATGTCATGATCCTTGTACTTTTAAATTTTGACCACAGTATCTGCTTGTTTAGTTACAGTCATGTTTCATGAAAAAAACCCAAACCAAACCAACTAAACAAAAAACCCCGTTGTGGATAAATATCATTATGCAAAAGTTTTCTTGCTAACCCTATTTATAATTGGCATTCATCATCTCTTCTATGCATTACCCTAAGATGCAGAATACAGCTAAATGTCAGACTCTAGATTCCTCCGTTCATTTTGGTTACTACACCACTAGCTGGGGTAAGCAGTAACACAGGAACGGCTCCTACTCCTTTCAGGGCAAAGTTAAAAAACTGGCATAGCTTTCAGTGCTGACTTAAGGCCCTTTGTTTTACTTTGCCCCAGATTAGGAACTGGCCGCTACTTACCTGTCTCGGGCCTTTGTGAATTCTACTCGACTCCTGCAGCTAGGAGCTCTAGGCTGCAAAGCAGTTTCCAGTTACTCTGTGAATCTGTGTCTGCCTCTGTGACAAACACCCTTCCCATACCTTGGCTTCCTCATTGTCAGAACATTTAACACTACCTCACATGCACAGTGGAATAGTTGGCTGTTCAGTCTCATGATGGTAACAATCAATATAACTTCTGCCTGCAAGTGTCCTTGAGAAAGTAATTTTGGCTGGCATTTCCTTTGGCTGGTGATAAATAGGTTACTAGATAAAGGCCTTGCATGCAGACAGACGTAAATTAATAATTAAAGCAGGTCAGAAAATCCGAGCAACTTCTGTATAGATGCTCTTGATTCCTTAGCTTAGCTAAACTCCATTTCTAGCTGACCTTAGTAGATCTCCATTTACACCGCTAGTGATCATTAATCATGTGAAAATAGATTAATTACCTGAATTTAAATACGTTTATTTAAATTAGCTACTTAACACTTCTTCAGCCAGGCAATGTGAAGACTGAAGCTGGCTGTGGATTGGATGCAGCCCACATTTTTCTCAATTAGGATAAAGACACAACAGTGATGGTCAGGCTGTGGTATAAAATGAGCTATATAGTATTCTAGGAAGATACGCATCTGCTTTTTTTTTTTTTTCTTTCTTTTTGAATGATATTTGCATTTGTAAGAATCCAGCTGTGAATAATTTCTGGTCTTGCTCTTTCCCTGAATTCTAGCCATAATTCTTTGACCATGATGCTGTTATTGTTTCCAGACCAGTTAGTGATGCCTGAAAATGTTATTGGTATGCGGTGGGGAGGCTGGCCTGATTAGACAAACTCTATGGTGACAAAGATCTTGATTTCAAACTCAAATATCTTTTGTGATGTAAAACAGAAGAAGTATAACATAAAGGCTAAAAATAAAGGGAAGTCATGCAGAAAGTCTAAATAGAATTGGATTTGAGTTGTATTTTACTTTTGAAGCAGCATCTGCAGGGTGTCAGGGTGGGTGTTTCGGTTTGTTTTGGGTGGGGTTTTTTTTCGTTTGTTTTGTTTGTGTTTTTTTGTTTTTTTTTTTTTATTGGTTTTTTACACTTGTAAATCTGGAGTGGGTTTACTTTAACTCCCAAAACACGTCTGTTCATGTATCTTTTTGATCTTTTTCAGTTGTGCTATCATGCTCAGATATGTAAAGGTTAGGACAACGACTTGAAAAAACGAAACATATTCTCATCTATAGCATGCCTACCTTTGTGGGGGAAGCTCATCTGAACACATTCTGTGGGAGGAGAGAAACAAAACCATCAAAAAACCTTTTAAAAAGATGCTTGAAAACACAAGCAGAATGAATCTCCAGCAGGATTTCTGTCCTGAGCAGTAACTGGTTAGTGTCCTTGGTATAGCAGCTTACTTCCCACACAGTGAAGGGACAGACAACCACCTCTTTGTCTTATAGGCACTTAATCAGTGGAGGCCACTGCCTTAACAGATCTGCCTGCAAAATGGACTCAGCGAAAGACAGGTTGTGTAAGCTGAAAAATTACTTTGACTTCCAAAGATGTAAAAGGGCCTGTACTTTTAAGAAAAAGTGAGAGGCAGCAGCACACAGGGTTAGAAAGAGATAATGGACATAACAAAGTAACATTTGTGATGTGGTCCTGAACTAAGCACAGAGGGGTGGAAAAGGATTTCTAAGCCATTTTAATGGTGGAAAGTTAGATCTCTAAGGACAGGTACTGAGTTTTACTTATTTCTGATGAGCTAGAGAAAGGGAGTCTCTCATCTCTCATTCTCTCAAGAATAGCTGGGACTATATCAGAGGAAAAAAAATCTTATGCTCTTGTAAAGGTTTTCTTTTTTTTCAGTGATGCAATCTTTGAATTTTTGTCTATCTCCTCCATGCAAATATGGTAATCTCAGTTTGCAAATAGAAAACTGGATATTTATTTAATGGTTTGAAACATTACAGTCATTAAATGTATCATCAAATCATTTATTAACACTTACAGTTTCTGAGAAGTGGCATTTCAGATAAGCATTGCAGTATGTATTCAAGGAGTCTTAATAGTTTTTGTGAGAAAAGGAGGAAAGAAACACTTTTTTTTTCCACTTTCCCCTGATGTGTTAAATCATAAACTATTTTTCTGATTTTTCAACCACCTTGTGTTCTACCTGCAGTAGCACTTGCTGTACTTTGATCACATTTCTAACTCCTACGCTACAGAGTCCCTGAAGATCCACTAAGAGAACTATTGGCAAAAAAATAACAATGTTTCAGTTTTACTTTGTTAATCATGCACTGTACATAGTAGCACTATGTCTTTGACTTGCTCATATGCTTTTGGCTTGTGGCATCTCAGAATAGAACTGACGTGTTTAACTGACTCCAACCTGTGGATCCATGAGAAGGTGCAAAGAACTTTTCTCTGTTTGTTTCTAATTCCTCAGAAATCATTAATTCACCTATACTGTTCTTCACAGCACAGGCTGAACATAGATGCAAAGTGTCATTCAATTGTGCAGATATGAGAACCGCCCCTTTGAAAAAACTTGATTTTGAATGACAGTTTCTAGCTGTCATTAAAATTTAGCAGTTCTAGGAGCTTATACTGTTACGCAGCTGTAAGTCAGATGTGGAAAGGATGCTTTGATAGGTCCCAGACAGGAGTTTACTATGTAGCAAAGGGAAATCGAACAAGTTGGGTGATAAAATGGACTTTTGGAGTCTGCTTAAAAAAATCTTCAGTACTCAAAGGAAAATTAGTGAAATTCTTATCACCAAGGCCTTTGTCCACTTGTTATATTCTTGTCTGTCTTTGCCCGTTAGTTTTTTCCTTTTAGTCAGCCTGCATGTTAATACAGGAAGAATGAGAAACAAGCAAGAGCAGCAAAACGTCATAATTCACATTGACATTACAAATTAATTGACCTACAGTGCCTTGTGGAGTGATTTGTTTGAGTGGAATATTGCTATAAAAGGAGGGACAGAGAAGAAGAAAGACCTATGTTGCTCTATAAAGCAAAGATGTCTGTGCTTGGTCTGAAATTCAGAATGAAGAAGGAGTAGGATCTGACGAAATTCCATAGACAATATTTAAAGAAGAAAAAAACAAAGACACTATGGTGTTGATGATGCCCAGCATGCCACCAAACTTAGAAGGACAGGTAGACAGTGTTTTCTGTTGGCAACTATGGACTACATCAAAGCATTAAATACTGCAATAGGAAGGATTTCCCAGAAATCTTTTGGGGAAGGAATATAAGAAAATACTAACTGTCAGGTTCCTGATGAGTTTTGTTGCAGCTTCTTGGTGCATAAAGCTTAAATACAGATCAGATGGATACTGTCTAAGTAGTGGGATTTTCCTGAGAATGTGAAAATGGAGGACACCTTTGGGAAATCAATGAAAAGAAGGGAAAGTCAGAGAAAAAAAAAACAACAGACTAATGAACTTCAAGAAGCCAGAATCCAGACTTCAGAGCAGCAAGCAAGTTGGTAGATTAAATTTCTTGAAAGGCAAGTTTAGGAAAAACTAAGCTATAGCAGTTTAACAAGCATGGGAATAGCAGCAAAGACACCTAGAGTAGGTTTAGTGAATGGCAACGTGAAAATAAATGAAGCTATATCTGTTGTCTCCAAAATGTCAAACATCACATAGGAATGTTGCAGTGTGACCTGATGTTGCACATGAGAGGAAGGCAAAGCACTAGGTAGGGATGGACACACTGTATTTACATTTGGGAAAAATTATCCTCTGTGCTTTAAACGTGCTTGACAATGTTGAAGCCACTTTACTGTGAGCTTTTCTATGTAATTTGGTTGTCTCTGTAGCAAAATATACATATTCATATACTTTAAATTTAAAGGTCAGAAATATTTATAATGTTTTAAGGAATGCTTTTCTTGGATTTAAGTATGCATGTAATTTAAAATGTGTCTGTAAATTACAGCAGTTACAGAACCTTTCCCTTCCATTGTAATTTCTCCTTGTATACGTTTGAGGTTTATTTATTTATTTACTTATTTAGTTATTTAACATGTTAGGGTTGAATTAAAGCTTACTACTTAAGCCGTTTCTTGAACTGATGAGGACTTGGGAAGAAAGTGGACAAAAAAAGCCCAAAACATCTAGCTCTATTTTAAGTTGTCAAGACAGTATTAGTTTTGTGATTTCCAATAATATCTGCCTATAATATAACATATACCTTGTTTCTAATATCTGTTTGGAGAATAGGTATGTATGTTTTGAGGAGAAGGAAAGAAAGAAACATAGAAAAACCTTTTCCTAGGAAATTTGTAGGGGTTCATATTTAACATTTCTTATACTCCAGATGTGCCAGTTTGGAAATTTTTATCCCTTTTGCCTTTAACTTATTAACATATTGATTTTATGACCTAGGAAGAAACAGACATATTATGATTTTTTTTGTCTGGAATGTTAAAGTGAATATGCCACATAAACTGTGTGCCTTGTGACGGAAGTAGCATTCTGAAAGGATTTTAAGCAATCCTTGGTTTCCAGGCTTATAAAACTAATTATACATAATTATCCATTCAGAAGTTCTGATCAATGCAGATTCTCATATTCAGTTGGGAAAAGATTTTCTTCTGGATTATATGGTATCAGATGCTTTCTCACCTTCATGTGTTTTGCCTGAGCTGTGAATTAAATCCCTTTTGGGTATAAGTATTGCTGTTTTTTATGGCTGCTTTTTCAGTGCTTCACGAAGTCACAGTCACACAAATTATCTTAGTCACATTCTAATTAAATAGCCTGAGATCTGTGTTTGCATTTCAGAATTCCGTCTCCCACTCATCATAAATATAGCAAAATGTGTGTATTTTTCCATAGGCAAATGTGTGTGTGTATATCTATATATGAAAACATGTAAAAATATGACGTGCCTCACAACTGTTTCCAGACTGAGCTCTCAAACAACTAAAGTGGTAGGATTCAAAAACAGTTTTTTTGATTAACACTGTGGATTCTACTGGTTAACTTGGCAGTCTGATTTTTTTTCAGAAAACAAACAAACAAACAACCCAAAATAACCGAAGAACAACAACAAGAAAACCAGACTGTAGATCTTGGTTACACTGCCTGGGCTAACAATTTATTGTTAGATAGTGGAAAAAATAAGGAGACAGAATTGGTTCTGTAAGATGATGATGTTTTATTGCCTGAAATGAAGACTGTTCAGAAAGCAGAATTTCTAGTGCATTGTTTGTATAACAATCACTGTAACAGTGGTTTGTAACACAGTCTTTGAGACAGAGCTTGATGTTTAAGGAGAAATTTAAAGAAAGAGAAGCAAATCTTACTAATGCTAATTGCAGAAGAACCAAAACCTATGATTATTATTTGAATATAAAAGAGTAATCTAGAAATTAATATGAAACCCTAGACTTATAGATTTAAAGTTCAGTTTTGTAAATGTACCAGGATGATTTCATCCAGCACTGAGCAACAGACATCTAATGAATAATGTTAAAGATGTGCAATTAAGCTAGTTTGCTTTCTAGATATCTGATTATCGGCACTGTATGTGCTTAGGTTAGTGCCTATGTAGATTTGCTGTCGTGATTTCCTATTATTGCTTTATCCAGCCAGCAAATGATGCAGTTTTGGAAACTTCACCCACAGATATGCTTTCATTTCTTATGTACAGTTCCTGCAGTATTTCAGATTCATCATAGTACTAAAGAACATACTAAGAAAACTCATGCTATTTCTATCATCTGGGAAAAATGCATGCTTCTAGAGTGTCAGGGACACACTGAATGAGAAGTTCTTTGTTTACCAGTCACACAGTGCAGCATGTTTATACTGGCTGGTAAGGCCCTGGCTCAGTGGGCCAGGCCATGCAGTCAGTGTGTACTAATCCCAGTTACTGCTGTAGCCACAGCTCAAATGGGAACATAATCAGAAAACTTGCAGAAATATCAGCACCATCACATATATATGCTTATTAGTAATTGTACTAAGTTCGTTCTGACTGCATTCTGTTATTTGCATTTATCCCAGGCTCCTTGCCTTGTCTCACTTTTCCTAACAGTTTTTTGAACTTTCCACAGAGACAATTTAGCTGTATCTCTACTGCCAAATCTGGGGAAGAAGTTTAAGCTAGCAATATGTAAATGGCAGGTCTCACTACTCTTGAAACAGGGTCTGTATATAAATGCCTAGACATGAAATGTGGATCCTCAAATTTTCTGTTCCCTGATGGCATCTGTGAAAGTATCTAAATTTCGCAAGCATCATTGTCTGTAAAACTGCTGCTGGTGTGGTGTGCCATAAACAGGCACCACTGAAGAGTTTGGCTAGGTTTTCTCATGGAGTTTCTCTGGTATCTTGTCTGTGGGGATTAAGCTAATAATCATTATCTGATTTTGGACTGGTGAACAAGTTCTTGTGCAGTAAGCCAGTGGGGGTACCCACGCTCAGTGTCAGTTTCTTTCTACAAATTACAATGCATATTCTTACCTTGCACAAGATTTAAGAGAATTTCTTTTTCTCACTGAAGGTTCAACAGGATAAGGCAAAGTTACTCCAGACTTAGAATTTATCTAGAGTACATAATATCCTGATTTTTGGAACATTAGATTGACTAACCTGTATTCTTTGGTTGTTCCCTGATATTGTCACTGAATTTGGTCTAATCTAAAACATAAGCAGAAAGTAATGGGGGACACTGAAGGCAGTACACCAATTTTCTTCTCCTTTATACACTTGATTATAGCAATTTGTGCAGCTCCAGAAGAGATATCCACCTCAGAATCCAGGAAACATATCAAAACTTTACACAGAGTACTCCCTTGTGAACTGGAAGATGAGTATTCAAGGCCTTCTTCCAAAGGGGGCAGGAGAGTGAGGCTCATCCCAGAGCATCTCCCAGAGCTTTGAGAGCACTTAGACTTTCTAAATAACAGAGATAACTAGAAAAGACCACAGATATTTCTGTTTGAGAGGAAGTGTCACCCTCCATGTTAATCCAAAGTTCAGGAAAGGTTTTTCTGGCTGGAAGATGCATTATCTTTCAAGTTAACTGTAGATTGACTTTAGTTTTTTTCCTTGGTTAACTTGGTTGGCTACTTAGTGGCAGATTACATTTTAAATTTTCTTAACATGTACTGTATTGGAAGTCTGGGAATGTAACTTGCACCTAAGAAGAGTTTTTCAATGCTGAAATTAAGGACCTTGAAGTTGTCGTGCAAATTAACACAGGATGCATTTTCTTGATGCTCCTTCTTCAATAACAAGTAGGAAAATTGTGGGCCTCTTTTTTCTTTAATTTCTGTTATGGCTTTGACTTCTGATGCCTTCTGTGGTTATTTTGGTGTACCTTATATACGGAATTGTCAAAACTCCAAAAAAAAGCAGTCAGGATTTTTAACTAAGAAACACGGCAAAACTGAGTCCTCTGTACGTTTTTTAATTGCTCCCTTCTGCCAGAAAAGAAGGAGAAAAATCCACTCAAACCAAAGGTATGTCAGCCTTTCCTCGGACCACAGTGATAAAGCTTTAGATGTATGTTGTCTGTGTGAAAAATCAAATGCTTGTCCTGGAGTGTGTCTTGAGCTAAGGGAAATCTTACCTGCAGTACTGTAGATGATAAAAGATATCATGAAGCCGATGCTAGCTGTGTCTGTGAAAGCTGCTGTCCAGCTGGGTATGAAAAGGTAGGAAAATCCAAAATGCTAGACTTTTTTTTTTTTTCTTTTTTACTCCATCTGAATACTTCTAACCTAAATCCTTCTTTTGCTGTAGCAAATGGATCACGTGCTTATTCAGAAAACTATATTTTAGATACAGTGTGAAGATTCTTCTGTTTCTCTTTCAGATCATAATACCTGTTCTTCCATAAGGAAGCTGTCTTCCACTAAATACGATAAAAAGTGAATTAAATTTGTTGCGTAATAAAAATCTAGTATGTCTATTAAAACTGTTGCATGTGTTTAAAATATTAAACAGCAGTCTAAACAGATTGATTTTTAGTTCCAATCTCCTTCAGTTAAATTCAGCTGAAGGAAAAAGGACATAAACTTGTATTTTTATACATCTTCTCAGCCTAATCTGTAGAGTAACAACCTTTCAAATTCAGGTTTGCGAAGCTTGAGGACAGCTCATTTTCCGTCTCTTCAAGTCATTTCAGAGTACTATGCTTCTCACTTTGGGTATAATTTAATTAAATAATGTAAGACCACTAAAAGATAGCTGTGGATCCTATTTTGTGGAAGCCAAGACCCTTGTCACTAATATTTTTTATGCTTGGGGTACACAGAATAGGGGTTAGCAATTTGGCCTTGACAGTCATTGGCGTATGACAGGAATATAAACCAGGAGATTTCTCTGGAGCAAACATGTTCAAGAGTCAGTCTAGTGTACAAGGTCTCCTAACTATACATTTTATTATTAGACAAAATAGTATTAAAATCATAACCAATGAGGCTGTTCTCTCAATTTAGGCTTAGATTTGCCAGCTTTGATTTTACTCCATTGCTTCCATTGCGAACTATGAAGCAAAAAATTATTGTAATTCAAGGTTTTATTTCTAGGTTTTTACAAAGCTCTTTATCTGTTCCCAGCTCTCACCTGTATGAAGAATTCATACTCACAAACATCTGCCTTAAATGGCACAACCGTTAGCCTTCCATAGCAAGTTTCAAGGGTTTGCCAGTTGAATCACTCAGCTCTCTAAACAGTCGTTTGCACACAGTGTGTTATATGTTTTGACCCAGAGCCAAACTCTTAGTTTGAGTGCCTTATTACCACTTCAGGCTGGACTTGTTCCTCTGGAAATGCCCTGAAATGATAATAGCATAAATTTGCATAGCTTGGGGTGCATGGATTAATTTTTTATAAACTTGAACTATAAAAAAAAAGGAAATATATGCAGTAGCAAATGTGAACAGAAGGAGGGAAATTAGGATGGGTTTTAGAAAAGCATAGAACGTGAAGAAATTATCATACTGTGAGGGACAGGTTAGCACTGCCTGTAAAAGAAATAAAAAACAGCATACAGAAGGGGACACTGAATTGCCCTGTAAAGTCATAATGCAAATGCATGGCACGAGAGGAAGATGGAAAGCAAACAATTACTGATGTCTTGTAGCCATTAAAACACTTTAAAAGGGCATAACGTGCTGAATGTTATTCAGAGAATATGCTATTTTTAAATTAAGGTATCAAACATGAATTTTGTGTGCTAGAACTGCATCGGTAAAATCTAACAGATGTAGTTATACTAGAAAGAAAAGAAAAGGCGGCTGTGTTATTCTGAAATGGTGTCATTGCTATCCTTTATTCAAATGAGTATATGATGAGATGGGGAAAGTGTGAACACTTCCAGAAAAAGATTTCAAAAGTTGTGTAAGTAATATCCCATCTCTACAGTAGTACTTTAACTGCATCCCATATTGCATGCAGAACTCCAAGAAGAAGCAAAAGGCCAAAGTTTCATCATATTCATGAGAAGATAGTACAAGACTGTGAGGGACTTATGCTTCTAGAACAGAAGAGCTCTTTTCAGAGGGATAGGCCTTATTTGAACCTCAAAGGAAGCAGGTAACATGTACCAAAACAAGAAGTTGTACATCTGAGATTTTAAGTTCAAGAGTGAGGGAAGGCAGATAATTCTGAAAGAACACCTTTCAAAATGATTAATTCCACCAGGTAATTTTTGTATCTCTGAAGAAGAGTTAACATTTTTTGTCAAATAGGAAATTTGAAAGGACAGAATGAACAATGCCATTATTATTAGACACAGTAAAAAAGAAAAAGGACATGCTTCTATTAAAATAAACTATTTGGGTTTGTACAACTAGTAGAAACCCAAGAAGAACAATTGGGAGAACAGGAATACATAGCTTGCAGGTTTTTAGAAAGTGAAAGAAAGCTGACAAAGTAAAAACAGTAGGATAAAGACAGTCCTTGAAAAAAAAAAAAGACATCCTTCAAAAAGTCACCCAAATGAGGAAAGTAGAAAACATAAAATCTGAAGAAGCTACATATAAAAATGCAAAGAGGAAGACCAAAAAGGGGTAATAAGAAGAAAGGTATGAAGGTATAAAAATCTTCTAAGAATCCTCTTTCAGATCACAAAGTCAGCTAAAGAGATTGGAGGGACATAACTAGGATTAAAGGGACATTTGGCAAAACCTTAGTACAGGAGATCTTGCAAAGCCTCTTATGACAGTTTGTTTGGTTTTTTGCTTGTAAGAGACATCAAATGATCTGTCCCAGATTTAGGTAATAATAGAAGAGCTTATTAAATAAACAGGTAAAGTGGACACAGACAATTGACAGAACAGTTCTAAAGAAGCCCAGGAGTTAAATAGATGAACGACTATAATAACTCTGAAACATGAGCTTGCCAGGAAACAGAGCTTTGTGCTGTTTTATATCCCAAAAATGATTTGGAAAAAGAAGTTTGGTTATACTAAGCTATTCATGACATTAAAGACAACTATGTAGAATTGCAAAACTGCAGAATGTGATAAAATAGCAGATGAAATCTAAAATGAAATGCAAAGTGATGAACATGGTGGGAGGGGGGCAAACTTAATCTTGCATGATGTGCTCTGACTGAAAATTACTGTGTAGAAATGAGGTTTTCAGGCAAAAATAAACAGTTTATGAATATGTTAGCTTGATGCTCAGAGATCAAGAAGGAAGCAGAAATGTTAGGAAGTGTGTGGAAAACAGCAGAAAACAATGCAGAAACTGTTGATATGCTGGTGTGTACACGCCAGGACCACCTGTATGTTGAGCAGTGTGGGAGATTCTGGTCAGACATTTTAAAGGGTACCCTTTTGTTAAAAATAAATACAATATCCATTCAGTGCTAGGAGAATACGAACACGTTTGAGAACTCGCAGTGTATTACTACTATTTAAAGTCAGTTCCTCCATTAAAAAGAAAGCATTCTCAGAACAAGCAGAAACCCAGGGCTAGCAGCACCTGACCTCAGTGGTATTCACTGTGTTCTGTGTGGGATCAAGACACACACAGTTTTCTCTTCCGTGTGTAATATACAAAGAGTTTGTGAAAGAAGGAAGCTTCTCTAGGTACAGTGGGATGGAACAGGTTCAAAAAAGTGACAGGAGTGATTCAGGATTAGAAATCATTAGACTGACCAGGATAGTTTAGGCTATGAAAGAGACCTCTGAGGGAGAGTGATAGCTCTCCCTCAGAGATGTTCTCGGTTTGTCATGGGTTTTTCATGTCAGCCTCCTCAGGAAGGTGTCCCCGTTCTAATGCAGGTTGCCCATGGGCCACAGCCCTCTCAGAGAGGCACTGTTTGTAGTGAAGTGCCTCCTTTCTTCAGCCACATCTCCCACAGCACCTCCAGCCACCCTTGAAGCAGCATCATGGCCTCCTCAGGACGGCTGAGCGCCAGGGACTGCAGGGCTGCTGGTGGCATTACGGAACCAGCTGGCTGCAAATGGCTCGAGGAAACCCTGTCCACCTCCCACACAAGGCTCTCCTTCGGCTCTGGCTCCTTAAACCCTGCTGTTTACACCCAATACTGTACAGAAAAAAAAGGTAGGTGAGCAGTGGCAGGTCAGGGGAGTGAGTGGTGGCAGGGAACTAAAACAGGGTGCTTCCCAGCCTGGTTCAGCTCCGGTTCCCTGATTCTCTCTCAGGCAGCTGTTTGGGAGCCAGGGCAAGCAGTCAATTCTCCCCCTCCCTGTACCTGGTACATGTGCTGCCATACTGGTTTTGAGGCTAAATTTAATGTTTTGGATGCAGGCTGGCAGGCCTTAGTGCCAAGACAATGTTCCCAGATATGTCTACTTTGTCAGGCCAGACATAGACTGATGTAACCCAGTAGCAAACAGGTATTTAACTTCAGTATGCAAAGGACTTCCCTGGCAATAAAATATTATATTCTAAGTATTCATTAGCATGATTTTATCAAAAGCATTGATATCTAATGCTACTCTTATTTCCTCTCTGCCAGAAGAGGCAGAGGACCAGAGAAAAAAATACTTCACGATTTACTCTCTCTAATATTTTCTATCATCCTTTGACCTGTTTTTAATATGAGAAAAAAATGCTTTTGCTCTTTTTTTCTTCTTTTTAAAAGGAAAGATGTTACTTGGTTGTAAAATAAGATGAAGTTTTTCTCAGTGCCTTAAAGGTGAACATTCTCTTCTTGTGGTTATGCTTGGTAGTTAGCCTCACATATGTAATAGGTATGCACATACTTTGGGGAAGGTCTATCTTGTTTTGTTCACTCTTTATACAATCCCTAGGACTATCAGCCTGAGCCTCTGGCTATGAGTCCTCAGTGCTGACACATGAAAGTCATGAATAAAATACTAGCAATTGATCTGTAATTTTATAAATGCACTTCTCAAATACACAGCCACAAGGAAAATATATTTAGTGGAAATATTCTCACCCAAAGTTGCACCTTCATGCGCCCTCCCCAGTTTCAATGCCTGACTTAGTTCGCCAGCTTTCACGTCTCTGCCTTTCTGTTCTGAAGCACTTATCTGCGATTTATCTGCAATAAGTGCTGGATAGATGGAAGTTATTAACAACAACAAAAAAAGGCACTAAGTTGGCTTCAGTGTCCCCCTAAAGGTCATGCAGTATTCTGCCCAAAACACATTCCCTGTCTGCAGAAAACTAGGTTTTAGAACTTTATCCAAAGAAAGAAACAGTTAATCTAGCAACAGGAATATCTTTGCATTCCTCCTATGCTTCATAATCTGCTACAGTAATTTTACTCAATTTTTTTTGTTAAAAACCCAGCATCCCACTGGATAATCTTCATTACTCAATACATAGCTGTGATTAATGACATTTCTAGTAGCAAGTCCTCAGAACTGTCTGACATCAATACTTGTGTAGTATCAATACAGTCATATGCCTTCTCAAAGAACTTCTGAAAATAGAAGACTTCTCTGTTCATGTTAGCTGATGGCTGGATTTGTCATTAATACTTGCAGAGGCATTATTGTCAAAGAGATTAATTGTAAATACTGTTTCCCCTTGAAAAATTAAAGAAAAATGGCTGAAAATAGTTTCCTGCAAGTGCGACGAGAGTTTTTGTCTATTCTAACGAAATTAAATTTTGATGTTGCCTGGATCAATGTAAAAATTCCCATCTTCTCCACTGGAGAGATTGTTTACATATTATTCATGCTAACAGAAGAGGTTATTGTAAGAAGAGGAAATTCTGAAAAAAGCACTAAACCACAAAACACTTACAAATGAATTTAGTCTATTTGCCATGTCTAATTGCTATTTTTATGCACTCTTCAGAGATGTTAATGTTGTATACAATCCATTTCTCCATGGAACTCCATTGTAATTGTGAAATACTATCTTTTTACTAGTGTTTTTAAACTTAGCAGAATACAATGAAATTAGAAACTATTAGCTTTTGAGTTTAATAACGAAAGTAAAGATTCATGTTGTTGCTTGCTCTGCATTTAGCCCAATGTAAAGAATGTGGAATATTCACATTCATGCTAATCATGCCTTTTTAAAAATCAGTGCAAGTGTATATACACAGAGTTGTTATACACATTCTGTTAGATTTTACGACATTCCGTACAAGTTCCACTATTCTAAAATAAGTTAAAGTACCTGAGATTTTGCCAGGGTCAATCAGTTTTCAGCATCCGCTTCTGGATATTTGTTTTCTGCAGAATGATCTAATTTGCTGTAAACATTACCTACATTTTACTGTTTAAGTTGCTTTCTCTCTCTTCTGAAGAAATCCATGTTTTGAAAAATGCCTACAGTGTGAAACAGACTATATAGAAAATATGTCATATGAATGAAAGGAGGTAAAATCTAGGCAAGTTTGCCTGACTTCTTGGTTATGCTTTACCAGGTAGTTAAATAAATAAATGGCAAGTAGCATGATCATAAAAATATATTTGGCCTTGAATATTCAAGTATTTATTCTCACAGGCCTCTCTTAGTTACAGATTTCTCATGTGTCAGTAACAGTCTATTAGTAAAAGCTGTTTTTCCTACTCAATCATAATAACTAGAGAAGCAGAGTGTCTTGCTTAGCATTGGAGGGATGAACAAAAATTCAGCATGTACTCTGGAAGAAGATGGATCTAAATGCATTTTTATTTTGGGACCTCTTTCCTCCTCATGGTCTTGCCTTTCTTTTATTTCTGTTCCAGTTGTCTAAGTGTTTCACAGCCTGTTGCTTTTGAAAGTTTCATCAGTATGGCATAACAGATTAATTGGAATGTCTTCGCTCTTTTATTTCAGCTTTGTCTTTTGTATGCCCTTGTGCTGGGGAAGAACAATGTCCCTGAACAGCAACTCCAACTGAAATTAAACAAGCCAACATTAAATTGTTCCAGAATTGGTCCTAGCCGCTGAATGAGTCATACACTGCAGAGAGAAGCTCAGGCCCTTTGGATTTTTATCCTCAGTTGTTGTAAAGGGACCATACTTTGCTTATCTTTGAGATTAAAATCTGTAAACAGCATACTTCTTCAGAGCAACACCAGGTCTCTTACAACAGGTCAGAGAGACATCTCTAGTCCTGTTTGATGATACACTTTTATTCTTATCTTTTTAAATGAGAGTTTTTTGGCTACCTTATCAGTCCAGCACTGCTATGAAATAGAGACATGTCAGAGATAAACAGTATGAGTTCTTCATCTCACTCATGCATATGAATGTTGAGTAGCAACAGGGAATAAGCCATATCTTAAATCCTTGTTACACATTTTATAGAAAAATTTTAGGCAGTGATTGGCAACCTGAATCACTTTGTAATATCTTTCTAGATCATAAATGTTCCCAAATGATAAAATGTAACATTTGTGTTGTTGGCAATAAGAAAGAAGAAAAAAACTAGAGCTCTATTTTATTAAATACAGCTCTCATGCAGACACAGGTGCCTTTAGAGTCAGACTTAGTAAAATAATTAGTACCAAAACGTTGATAGCTATCAGCAGTTTGCTCCCCAAAATCACTTCATTTTGCATTTGTGTATCAAAATCCCTTTGCTTGGGTTTCAGATAAGTACCTAAAGTAAACAAATTTAAACTACAAATGTAAGAGTGAGCAAGCACAATATATAAGCATGCAGAGTGTTAACTCCTCATGGAAGACAATGCCTTCACCTTAGTTTCTGTTTGTAAAATGCCTGGTAGAAGACGGGAAGCTTTTGTACACAAGCATTAAACACTCTAGTTTCTTCGTGGTCAAAGCATAAACATTAAAACAACATAAGAGCTTCCTGGCTAGTTCAGTGTATGCCTGTGCAAATTTTGGTGAATGTCTTTGAAAAATAAATAAAATTAAAGGAATGTAAAGCTATCTGGCAAGCAGAAAGAGTGAAAATCTATCATATTGTGCCACAAGGATTATTTTGCAGTGTTCTACAGCTCTTTTAAATAAAATATGCTTTTTCTGTGAGGAGAGGGACAAGCATACATGCAAACAAACAACAATAATGTCCAATAATGTGTTGCAAGAACTACTCTTATTTACTTTTAGAATCCTCTGACTCACCCTAGAGTCTGCTTAAGCAGTCTGGCCAATATTTTTTATTGTTCTTTGTTTCTTCTCTTTGAATATTTCTCCTTTTTTTTAAAAAAATTTTCCTAAACTTCTCAGTGTTTTCTGAATGTATGATAGTGTTTTGCTTTATCCAAATTAGCTGTTTTACTCAATGGACCTCCAATTCATGCAAATATCTTGAAGGAGTAGTGAAAACATAGAGCTAGAAACAAAACATGATATTTTTATTTATTTTTTATCTCTAAGTCTCCTCTTCATAAAAATAAAAGTTTTGCAACTGAACTAGCAACTCAGTAGAAGCACTTGCATTTTAATTGTTCACTATTGTTTAAAAGCTAAACAATTTCAGAAAAATCTTCAAATTGAAGTCACTAAGCTTTTTGTCCATCTTTGTTGTGTAGACAATTTCTATATGAATAGTAATTATTAAGGTTTAATGACTAAGGTGATGAAAAAAACCTGTATGTATACGGTTCTGCTTGAAGTCCAGTATGAATACCTTTGATTTGCAGTATTTCTTTGGCTGATATTTTGGTCACATCTATCATGTTCAACAGGTATGAGATTCATAGTACTTTGAATGAAAACTCGGAAAGCTTTAAAGGTCTGAAAATAGGGCATCTGCCTATATGACTCGTGTCCCTGATAAAATAAACTACGCTAGACTGGATGCTGGAAGCACCTCTGGGCTAGCTCAATAAAGTCTCTTCTTGTGATGTCATATGATGATTCTAGGTATTACACCCACAGAAAAATAGAGATCAGATAATGTTTTTCAGTCTCTTTGATTAAATACACACTGGACAGGAAGTAATCTCTTCAAACTTCCTCCTTAAAATGAATAGCCTCTGTTTTTTCTCTTGTATTTTACCCTGCTTTCTGGCTGTTGTACGCATTTGTACCTTATGGATGTTTGTACAAACATCACTTAAAACATTTAATGCAGAAAGTCTCTTAATATGTGAAATATATAGTTGAACCACATGTAATGTGCTACTGCTGCTTTCCTGAGTTAAAGGCATAAACTTCTACCTTGGTTTCATACATAATTGCAGATATGTCATGTGACTTCTGTGAATTTGGCCTAAATGCATTAACTAGTTTAATTAGCTGAGTATATTTTTCTCTTGTGCATATTTTGAGAATTGCTGGAATGGATTAAGCAAGGATTTATTTACTTTTGTGTCCATTTAATCCTGTAGCTATTTTAAATAGGAAAAGTAATGTGATGAAACTCTTTTGTGGATACTGATATCTTTATAGAGAAAACTCATTTTTCTTTCCCCAAAACTTAGATATATTGCATGAGTACTATATGAATAATTTGTAATCAGATCATTTTCTAGGAATGCAAATTCTGTGAAGAAAAACCTATAACTATATCCCATATGTTAGTTAAAATCTTGTGGGCTTTTTCAATACAATCTCCACTATTCGCTTCCTATGTGCTCCGAAGTCTACTGATGTGATTATTAGGTTTCTCACATAAAGACTCTATCACCTGTGTGCAGAAATAATACACATATTGCTTTTGCTTCTTTCAGTGGATTCCAGGGCATGCTGGAATAAGCTCCTTCTCTTCCTATGCATTCTCTTTAGACATCAAATCAGTCCCAACATTCGTCCTATCTGGATTCCATGGCATGGACGTGATAGATTCTGCCCAGGACCTTCACGTCCTCTGTACTCTTGGTTGGTAAACCTCCACTGGTAGCCAGGATAAGTGTTGATGGTAGTGTAGAAAGTGGAGTCATGCATGGCTACTGGAGGCAATGATTCTTCCCCCTCCTTAATCTCTGCCTCTGGTGAACGTGGGTTAATGGTAATAGCTCTGAGACTTGGAGAGGTAAGCACCTCATACGCCTCTGGCAGCCTGGCCAGACTGTCATTACGGGTGAAAGGATGACACTATTCCAAACCATCATTATCTAAGTTAATAAACTCCAGTCCATTAAAATAAATTTCCTCTTCTACCTGTCTCTTGTGGTCTCTGATGTTTCTAATGACCTCTTCATCTCACAAGTCCAATGGACTTGTTTGTGTTTCGAACAATGAGAATGTAATCCACAATGGCCGACCTACATTGGCAATTACAATGTGAGGGTATATATAAGCCAGGCAATATTACCCTCAAGAACAGCCAGACTAGGCCCAACTATATAACTGTGGGCACAGGCTCTGGGCAATGATATAAAGTCAATGCCAGAATTTGTTTCACATTTGTAAATAACTAACGAAAGGCTGGTGAAACCAATCGGTAGGGAGAAAGCAACTATAATTCCATCATAGTGTGGCAGAGGCTAACTTGGTTACCACAAAGGACATCCAGTAGAACCACAAGGAGATGTAGCTTCTGCGGCTTTGATTGCAAATTAGATTTCATTGCTGTAAAACTGCCAACAACAATATTTGGACATATTATATCTAAATATGAAAAAAATGAGCTGTTTCCTCAACACATGGCTTTGCTTCTCTGTTACTGGATGCTGCCTATAAATAATTAAATACATGAATAATCAACACATATTTATTATTTATCTGAAGGAAGTGGCAGAGTTTTAGAAAACAAATCAAAAGATCAAGTACTGTGTTGGAGACTTGCTCATGCATTGAGATGAGTGGGTTTCTTAGGAAGGAAAACTAGACTTTTAGATCTGGCACAGGTCATTATGTTCTCCTGTGGGGGCAGGAAATTACACCTGTATGTATGTATATCTGTGTGAGTATATTTGCTCTTCGTATCATACTGACATTTAAGAGTTCATTTTCTCTTTTGGCAGAGGTAGGCTTCAGAGATTCTCAAAATCTTAGTCATTTTAAAACAGTATGTTATGCTAGCAAAACTATGCTAGCAAAACTATGCTAGCTTAAACTTAACTGTGATGATTAACCTAGGAAAACGTTTCTTGTACCCATATGAGTTGCAGCAGTGATATGCTTGCCCATGGGGGAAATAAGCCATACCCGTAACTTTACTGGCATGATTGATTCTGCATTAAGAGATTATACTAGAACAGCTCTGTCGGTCAGATATTGCACTTTACCTCATCTTTGTCTGAGAGAGCTAAGGAAAAAAAAATGTGTGCAGAGATGTACCTGGCCCAAATGAGAATATAAATCTTTCAACTGCCTGATCCTGGAGCATATGAATTTCGTTTTAACTCTCCTCTTCCATGATTACTACCATGCCCTTACCTAGAGGCTGATATATGTTGCTTTTCAAAGCTGCCATGCCATACCATCATCAGTTGCTATGGCTTTTGCTTAGGTATTATTATAATACAAAGACCAATTTGTCTGACAAGTATATGAAAGTACCCAAGTTCTAGTTTAAACATCCTTATGAACCTAGATTTGAAAACTACTCTAACTGACCTTCTTCTCCTAAATTTAACATATATTTCCAGGTCTGAGTAGTATAAAAGTCAATAGTTTCCCTCACATTGAGAAAACTACTAAAAATACCCAATAAGGCTCATTTCATTATTACAAACACTACTGCCAGTACCTAATTAGATAACTGTGCCAGAAAGCCCTGCCTCAGAAGTCTATAACCTTCTGTAATTGTTTGGGTTGGCATGCAGTGGTTATTGACCGGAAGCATGCACTGTTCATGGGTATGCTTGTTGTATGGTTCAGGGTAACTGTATGTTTTGTATGATTTAGTGATATGTGAAACATCTGCTTTTTGGATGTTAGACTGTTTGCAGCTGTCATACATGGAAGCAATGTCTTATGCCTGGATGTTGTACAGCTTGTGAAGACCCTGATTCTAACAGGATAAATTGATTTCCTTTCAGTATAACAGCTGGTATTTGGATGGTCAAGGGATAAAACCTGTCCTGTGAAACCTGCAGAACACTTTTGATTTAATTATAGAGTCACCATGAACAAGAATACCTGTACTCTACATGGGAGGAGCAAAAGCGTGAGTAGAAGGTTTTATTTTCCTCGCTTTATTTTTATTATCAATATTCTTTCATACTACTTCTGTGCTGTGTTAGCCTATCAATACCACTTTCTGAGTAGGACAGCAATTGTGATAAATTCTTTGTTAGTTGTAGCCTATTCTCGTATCTGCAGCCTGCATAAATATGTGTGACTTACACAGAGACAAGGTTTTGAACAGGTGTATGTTTTTGAGTGAGTTTTTTTTTGTTGAGACATTCGTTTCTCGGAATGTATTTTACACAAAGCTATTAACAATTATTTTTTTTCTGGAGCATTCATTGAAATGTAAGCTTATATATTATCTATAATGTACTTAGCCGTAAATGTATGTCCCTGCACTGACGTTGGTATCAGGGAACACACTCAATTTAATAATGCATTGTTGAAATGTTGACTGTGTAGTGTTCCAGGAGACCAATGGCACAATGTGCTAGTAATAGGTACACAGATTTGGATGAGGCTTAATTTTGTTTATTTTGTGGTCTTTGTGATGGTTTTTTGTCCTGTGTATCCAAGAGTACTACTGAAACAGAGAGGTTTGGATGCTGCTGTAGCCTTTTCTGTCTTTCAGATGCTCATGGAACAACATTAATATACAGTGTTATATACCAATGACTCTACCTTACAGGCACAGACAAGAACTGAATGGTCCTTTCTCATATATTACTGTTATGTTTAAGCTGTTGAATATGTCCATTCTCCTAATAGACAAGGACATTTTATTTAAGTACTTTGGTAAGTAGTAACAGGAAAGAAAAGTTATTGCTTCTACAAGGATACTGTATCTACAAAGAGAGAAGATGCAGTTGTATTTCTTTGTTTTTTGAGGGACTCCTAGTTTGTGTGTATACTCTTGAGAAGAATTCTGAACTGCTGTGCATCCTGATGTTTTGTTTTCCCATGAGGATCTTCCACCATGCCCCGTAATGACATTGAGACTACTGTCTCTGCTTTATTGCTACTAATGCCTTGGTGTCTCTGCTTCCTTCTCCCCTTTACTGCCTCAGTTTCCCAATCCAGTGGGATTAGTTGTTGGACCAAGACGATGAGCCCAGTTGACTTCATCCAGAATTGCTCAAGCTCCTCCCTGTTCTCTTAGATGTGGGAAGACAGTGCAAACATCTATGACCAGGATTGCTGTGGAGCTTCCTGAATCTGCCAGGCTGTATTGGCTTGGGCTCCTGGCTATTGGGAGCAGCTGCTCTTTTTGGCTTTTTCTTAAGAATGTATATGTTTTTAAAAATCCTCTGTTTGTTTGTTTGTTTTTCCATTTGTTTGTTTGTTTTTTGTTTCATGTAATTTTACTGCACGTATTATCAGCTTCTGTATAGCCATGGGAGGAAAGTGACAGCAGTATTACTGAATTCATCACGGTGCCACAGCTTCATATGTGGATCAAATAAACAGCCTGATATGTCTCAACTGAAGATAGGTATTCAGAGTGCCTAATAAAGCTATACTATTGCTGTTGTCTGACCTGCTGAGGAATTACGTGAAGCATAAGGCTGTCTATAAAATTTTTAAGAGACGACAAAGCATAAAATTTTAATGCTAGCTGATCTAGTGAGAGCTGGTCGCATTTGGGGAAAGATCAGCATTGTTTCAGTTTAAATTAACAGAAGGAGTTTTTATCAAATATATTCATCTTTATTGATTCAAAGGATCTTCGTATTTTACTACAAACGTTCTAGTATATATTTTGTGAAATTAAGTTCTAGAAGCTCAATAAACATACTGAATATTTCAGGACCTGAAAGAGCATCTTTTAGCCTACAAACCAGACTTTGTTACTTTTAGTGTTAAATTCTAGCACATCTTGCTGTGTGAACTTAATTATAATCACCTATGGCTATTTTTCTTTAGACTGGGTATATGAACTATTTCATACTGTTTGTTTGTTGTTTCTAAATTGCAAAATATGTAATGCCTAGGAAACTTTAAACTATTTGGTAGCATACTGTTTACATAATTCCTTGACTACTGCTCATATAATCATAGAATATTTTGGATTGGAAGGGACCTTCAAAGCTCATCTAGTCCAGTCCCCCTGCAACGAGCAGGGACATCTTCAACCAGATCAGGTTGCTCAGAGTCCCATCTAGCCTGGCCTGGAATGTCTCCAGGGATGGGGCATCTACCACCTCCCTGGGCAACCTGCGCCAGTGTTTTACCACTGTCGTTGTAAAAGCATTCTTCCTCATGCCTAGCCCGAATCTCCCCTCTTCTAGTTTAAAACCATTACCCCTCATCATCTCATAACATGCCCTTCTAAAAAGTCTGTCTCCATCCTTCCTACAGGCTCCTTTTAAGTTCTGAGAGACCTTGATGTCTCCCCAGAGCCTTCTCTTCTGCAGGCTGAACAACCCCGACTCACTCAGCCTGTCCTCACAGCAGAGGTGTTCCATTCCTCTGATCGTTTTTTGTGNGGCCTTCTGGGTTGCGAGTGCACATTGCCAGCTCATGTCCAATCTTTCACTCACCAGTATCCTCAAGTCCTTCTCCACAGGGCTGCTCTCAGTCCCTTCATCCCCCAGTGTGTATTGATACTGGAGGTTGCCCCAAACCAGGTGCAGGACCTTGCGCTTGATCTTGTTGAACCTCGTGATGTTCACATGCGCCCATTTCTTGAGCTTGTCCGGGTCTCTCTGAATGGCATGCTGTCCCTCAGATGTGTCAGCTGTGCCACTCAGCTTGGTGTCATCCATCAACTTGCTGAGGGTGCATAGAGGGGTATAGTGTCACTTCTAGAACAAAAGTGACTTTGGAAAAGTGCCTCATTATACTTGTTGAGTAGAGCCAGAGATTTCATATCACATGATGGTGACATCAAGTCTTCCATCTTCCTACATGTCTGTCAATTTGAATTTGCATTGTACAATTCTCCATGACCCACCAGACCAGTCATTCTGTGAAAAAGCTGTCTAATGAATAAGTAAAAATGTCATCAATAAACTGAATATTCTTAATAAGATTCTGTTGCTTTGTACTTCATGTTCTCAGCACAGCACAATCCTGCCAGTGCTCTGCCCTCTCCCTAATTGTTGGCAGCCCATGGAGTTACATTTAACTCTGTTTTGTAATAGGGGCTTATATGCTTGTCAGGTCTTTCTTTCATGCTCACTCACAGCATTCAGTGAGAATGTCTTCATTTATGTCCTTTCAATCTGTGCATAATATACCTAGTCCCTCTCAGTTTCCTTAGGTAGCTTTATGTCTCTTTAAATTATTTCCTTATAAATAAATTCCTCCTTTCCTGAAAAGTCTATTTTTCTGGAGTCCAAACTGCTTAGAATATTCTAGGTGTTTTATTGCTTTAACTTCCATGACTTACCATCTGGTACTTCTGAAATTACAGCTAAATGTTCTTTCCCTCACTCCCTCTGTCTAATTTGGTTCTCTCCTCTCCCTCTCTCCACCTCTTGTAAAGTTAATTCTAGTATAGGATTGGGGTTTTATTTAGTACTGATCAGCTATGGAAAGGGACTTCATTGAATATTTTTAAAATAAAACACTGAAGTTCATTATTTGTGTTTCATAAAGGCTTAATATTATTTTAATAACTGGGTGAATAAGCCAATGTGTTTCTACAGACAGCTTTACAAATTTCAACATAATTTGTTCTTTATCAAAAAGCGTGATGAAGCACTTTTTTTTTAAATCAAACTTTCAGCCTGTCTTTAATTAAATTAGCACAGCTTTCCTGATGATTTTTGACACCCTCAATAATAAATAACTTTTCGATACAGTATTATAAAAAACTAGATTTATGTGGGAGTGTACTGGAGGCATATATGGTCAGCTAGAGGAAGTAAGCTTCTACTTTCAGGTGATGAGGGTGCTAGTATATGTGAAAAAAAGAATGAAGTCTGAATGTTTCATTGTGTGGGTGTTCATCTTGGAACATTGTGTCAGAAGTGAGTCAACTCTCGTGAAATCAGAAAGTAACTATATTGCGAGAAAATGAACCAACCAAGAGGATATGTTTAGCAACTGGGCCTGTTTAAACTGTGGAATTTCAATAGCTTCAACAACAACAACAAAAAGAGCGGCAGGTACAAAACAAAATTAGAGCACTTAGGCTGTTGTAGAGAACAAAGGCTGCTGCATGCTTCAACAGTATTTGGTCAGCCCTTTAACTTAAAAATATCTGTAAAACCTAGAAGTGTGAGACTGTTTTGAATTCATAAACATAATACATATAAAAGGTGTATTTTCAACAACTATAACTTCTGGATAAACTAAGATCACTAGAAGGAGACAAAATGTCTGTCTTATTCTATGATCAAAACTTTAAAAGCACTGTTGTGACTACTGATGGGATCAAAAGGTGATGGACCTCAAAAGGGAATGCTCAGACAGACTGCAGCAAAGCTTCCATGGGCTTAGCTGCACACAGAAGATGGAGCAGGGGGAGGTGGGTTGGAACTCATGTGAATGCAAAGCAAACATGGAGCACCGGCAGAGATGAAGTGCAAAGGAAGGTGGAGAGCTATTTGCAAACAGCTGACTCACTGAGATGTTTTCAGCCAAAGTACTTAAGGCTAGATTGTCATAACCTTTGCTTATGATGCGGGGGAGTGAAGAGGAAGTTAAAGACTTCCTTTATTCCTATGCTCATTTCTGTTTAAATTATGACTCAGAAAGATGACAAGAGCCAGGAGCTCTTTATCCACCATTCCTCCTGTAAGCAAATGGTCAGGAAGAGGAAATATTGTCTTCTCTACCCCAATCAAATCCAGACTCCTCTGCCCAACAGCTAGAATAGCTATTCAGCAATAGAGTAAGATACTCTACACCAAAGAGTAGAGTGATGTAGTTCTCTGCAGAGAGTGTGAAGGAATTGCAGGTAAGTTCAGTTCCAGGCCCTTTTCTCTTGCAGGGCAGTTTTGTCAGACAGCAATCCTTGCTTCAGGTCAATAGCTCTAAGGAAAAAAATTGTCAACAGAAATGGGAGAAGCTTGCAGTGTTCCAGAAGCATTTTTTTGTAATAAATTTGCATTACTTCCAAATAAATTGATTTTTCTCTCCTTGCCAATAATTAGGTCAATTTGTTAGCTGATAGAAGGACACTTAAGAGGGAGATTGCTTGGACTAACCATTCTTTATTAATGGGCAACAATTACATTGCATGTTCTTTGCATTCTTCCATCCCTCCATCCGTAATAGAACCTTTGTAAAGGAAAGGAGAGATAGAAAAAGCAAAGGCAGGACATTGCTAAAGGGCAATTTGAAGCCCATTCAGTGGTCTTGCTTTTCCCTTAATGGCAGTTACTGTGGATACCTGATAAGAATAGACATTTTAAGCAGCAAGTTCCCTTAAGCAGAGCAGCAGTTGATGCACAGGAAATGCCTGTAGAAAGAGTATGTAATGCCTGGAGCAACTTTAACCCTTTCTGCATGTTTTCTAACATTCTGTCTACAGGGGTTAGAAACTTTTATGTCCATGGTGAGAGTCTAGTCTGAGACAGAATGGCTGGATGTGACCTCTAATAAATTTAATTGTCGATTGCTGCTGATTAAATTGTTTTGGATTAATTCACTGTATTTACATATGCACATTTGACAATCTCCTTTTAATTGTGGGATTATCTTTTGGAGAGAGAGAAAACGTTTCCTAGCATGAAGATACTGTTGTATTCCTGACAAAGAAATTGCAAATGTGTTTTTTTCTTCCCACTTATCCTGGATTTCTTCTTTTCTGCCTTCCACCCTCTCCAGTCTTTCATGGATGTTCCAACTAACATTTCCAGCCATGCTATTCTTATCAGATCCCAGAATTTGTTCTCCATGCTTTTCTTCCTTCTGTCTCTGATATTTTTTACATTAATGCACACACTTTTGTCATCATTCTCTCTTTTTTTCATGACTCATCTTCTGGTTCATCTCCTGCCTACCTTCTTGACTAAGTTCCAGCCTTTTTGAAGCAAGTCTTACCTCCTTGTCTCAGGCTTGGGCAGTACTTAGACGTTTATGACTTACAACTGCACTGTTTTGGAACATGAAAATACTCCCACCTATATGCTAATGAACATAACAAGCCTAACCTGTAACTCAAATGTCATCCACAATTATGCAGACTTTAAAAATAATCTGTGGGCCAATAACAGTTATTTAGTTTAAATTACATCAATAGAAGCATTCTCTTGATGGTATGAGTGGGTCTGACAGAGAATTTTACAACTCAGGTACATTAGTAAACCCTTGAAGCGTAGCTGAATCCTTACTTTTTGGAGCTGTTGCACATTCGTGTCACTGGCATCTGTGTCCCAGTTCTTCTTGTCTTCAATGATAACTGTCTACGTGTAAGGCTGTATCTTCCTAGCAATACAGATTACTTTTATACTTCTGAATCTTTCGACTCCATGCTGCAACTCAGTCTGCCTGTAAGAAGCACAGTGGATCAGTCAGGCCCTGTTCCATGGGAAGGGCTAGGAAGTCTCAGCCATTTGTATCAGATTTACACGTACTTCTGTGTTTTACTACTCACTAACTGTGCAAAAACAGTTCTTGTTCACTGAAACCAGCTCCAGCCCTCTTGGTTTTGCTGTTTGAGGGAAACTGCTCTCACCTTTGTGATAATCTACTGCAGCCATGAAAATAAAATTAAATGAACCTGAAGAACTCCTCTATGATTGTAAGTGAATATACTTACCTTAAAAAGTGTAAACTTAAATGGAATGCCACTGGTAGAGAAAGGAAAGGAAAGGAAAGGAAAGGAAAGGAAAGGAAAGGAAAGGAAAGATAACTGAAATGTCTGAGAGCCTAGAGCAGAGGAATTAGGAAAAAAACCTGTAAAGATCATGACTTTATACATTGCACTTCACACTGAAGAAGTCTGGTGGTCAGGGGAGGAGTAGAGGAAAACCATGAAGATGGTGGATAATGTAATTAATAAATAGTCATGTTAGAGATTCAAACAACACGGTCTCTCCCTACTTTTCTTTCTCACTTATTTATTACTGTATATTTCTAATCCATGACTGAGTTTCTTCACACTGTTCTTCTCTTCCTTCAAATATGAAGGTGGTCCTTCACAATCTTCACTTTGCGACTGTTGTATCTTTTGATTCCCCTTTTCAGAACAAATTTTGGTGCCTAGGAGAAGACTGGCTGATGCTAATAGAGGGAGGAGCACATTAGGGGAACAAGCATGTGACCGATGCACACTATATATGGAGGGAAATGCAATATTGTCTAATCCCTTTCCTGAAGTACATTCCTTCCCTACTTATCTTTCACTTAACATTTTAAATTGCAGGTTGTTATGGTCAATAGCTCTGTATCTGTCAGAGTGCCTGCAATAACTGCTGATTCTCTGGCATGATGAGGTTCTTGGCATACTTGCAATATAAATATTAAATAATTTTAATAGAAATATATAAATGTCCAGCATTTGGAAATATGATAGATGTAAGCGCTAAGAGTATTAAAGAGTGGTAAGAAGCTGCTAAATGGAGGATGTTTGTAAAGGAACAAAGATTGTAGTCAGTGGCAGAATGATTTGCTAGATTTTTTTGTGGAAAATGGAAATGGTTTCATCTAGGTTGTTATGGAAAAACACAGATAATTTCCTACAAGGATTACTGTATTTGGCCACTTGCAGCAACAGGAGGCATGAAGAATTTGAAACAAAATGCAAGTAACAGTTAAGTATTATTAAAGCTTTAGTAGGCTGAAAAGAGCAGTAAATTAAGAATTAAGACACACCCTGAACTCTTAGGCTGCTTCCTTGTTACTGGAGTTTTATACTTTATGTTGTGTTCCCTTAGCAGTGGCTTCAGAAACATCTGTGACTGTGTGTACAAAACGAGCTTTTTTCTTCCTACATGCTGTACACATTTTTCAATTGTGACACGTGCAACGTATCTCATATTGTACCGGTGCATACATACATATCTACACACATAGGTATACAGCCTAGAAATGCAGAAACCATATGCTATGACTGTACATCATGAAGACTTCAATGAAAAAAGCAGTGATCAGCTTTCCTTAAATGAGTATGTAGTTCCGTTCAAAAAAAAATCAAATATATTCCTGAAAGAAGCTAATAGCAAACTTGCTGTTCTACAAAATATTAGGCTTCTCTCACCTAGCGCATTACATCCAGAGTGACTTGAGTCTGGTTCCCTTACGCAGCATCTCAGATGTGACACTGCAAACTCCTCTCCTGTCAGCCTGTGGACAGGGAAGCTGCATGATCTGCAGCACCTGGGCAGATGCTTCTGTTGACTTGAGGTTGGGAAACTTAGTAATATCCATGGAAGTTCTGGTTAAGTCTTCAGGTTCTTGCCTATTTCCTTAGGCACTGTAGGATCTGGGAAAATCTGGTTTGTCCATTTCTTCCCTCTCTGTCTCTCAACTTTGATATGATTTTGACCAAAATCCAGCTTCAAAAAAGGAAGAAAATGTCCAAGTTCTGGAGAAGTTCTGCTTTTCATTAAATCCCTTTAATGATTAGGTTTAGCAAACAGGTTTCCGTAATATTTTCATAATCTATGTGTTGAATTAATACTAATTTACTCAGTAACAGTTCTGTAGAGTTAAATGAATATAGCTGTGGATTTTAAAGCACTTGAGAATATCATCCTTTCATTTTTCATCTCAGTGAAAAGAGGTCTTTGTCAGGTTTCAAATAACGTGTCTTCTGATACTCTACCGACAGGCTCACTTACTAATGACTTCACGTTTTTTTTTTTTCAGAATAGAAAATAATGGAAGTTCTTAAATTTGGTGGAATTTCACTCTGATAAGTGGCCCTCCTGAATACCTGGCTTTCTTTGGTATAACTTTCAAGCTTTGCAGTTGCTCCAGGTTCCTAGCTGTTGGCTTGCACCTGTGCTTTTTTTACTTGCTTATAGTTATTTCATGGTCCTGCCTGCTGGTTTAGAACATTATTTGGGTCTCGCATAGGATATTAGACCAGCCATCCTCTTTTCCTAGGTAAGATCCAGAAAGGTAATGAAAACAATTATGCAATGTCCAAAATAATTAATCCGTTACAATATGTAAACTGAGTCAATTTCTGTCAGCTGTCTTACCAGATCATATAACATCATCCTAATTGGGACATTTTGCTGTAAAATGTAATAATAATAGTAAAAACAAAATAATAAAACAATAAATCTCACATAAAAAAACCTGCAACAGTGCAGCATTATCAAAGTGACACTTAGGTAATTTGCATGCTCTTAAATAAATAGAAACTACAACTGCAATACGATTTTTAAAAATTAATTGACATACTTAGTGTTTTTGGCTGAGGGTTCAAGAAAAATATCAATTTTTGCGTGAGATATAGGAGATCTTTTTTCAGTGTATATGCTGTATTTTTTTCTGAAGAATCCTGAATTACAGAGTCTTGAGAAAACTAACTTCAAAACACAAGTGAATTGCAGAAAATAAATAGAGGTAATACTGCCAAATTTTTCTGTTAGGTAAATGAATCGGTGAGTTTTTATTTGACTTTTCAAAATAAAGTTTGAAACTTATACAGAAGCTATTACACTCTTATCTATATTCTTTCCACTGCAAGTGCTTTATAAATAATGTCACTCAATAGCTGTTAAGGAACTTACAATAAGCTAAGATGGTCCACTCCCTAACAATAGCCAACTTCCACCTCTTCCTGTGGCAGAATATTGCATATCATTGATTTCCCAGTGGGAATCCATATCTACGTTATATGACACATCCTGAGACTTAGATATTGCTTAGTAACAATAGTTCCTGAAAGGGAATGCAAGAGCAAATGAACTAGGGTGGGAGATGGAGACTTTATACGCAGATAGTGAAGAAAAATTTTAATCAAATTGTTATATATCTACAGACACATAATTATGCCTTCTTTGGTTGTTTTGCTTCAAGAAATAAAATACTAGTTTTCCTGGCCCCTTTCAAAACTTCCTTCTACAAATGATTTTCAGCTGTTAGTCTATTCATAGGAAACCAGCTCAATGGCACAATCTAGACAGTAAAGGCTCAAGTCTCAAATGTACTGTGTCTTACCTACCTATAAGCAAAACTAAACTGTAAACTGCAAAGGACAAACAACAATGATATCTGTCATTTATCCATGTAACAACTCTTATAGCTCTTTTCCATCCTGGGCCTTCTGGAATAATTTCAGACTGAAAAATCTCAGGTCATAAAATTATATTAAAAAGCTGTCTTGAATTTCCTTTTTGTATTTTCTCTTGATAGAATCAAAAGTTACTACGTTACTGTCTAGACTGCAAGAAAAATTACTACCCAGATTGCTAGGTAATAGGAGCAGATAGAAAATAACTGGAACACTTTGATAACTTTTGAACATGACTATAACAGCTGTCATAAACACTCCTATTGAAAGTGCTTCTTCATGTTTTCCAAACTGTCCTTGGTTTCATTGGTTGTGAAGTACCTCATGCGGTGATGCACTCTCAGTTAACCATTTATATTTCCTTGACTGGGTACTGGATCAAAAGTCTGATCAGAACTGTTGCTATTTTACAACATCTGCTATTTTCATGATTGCTTCTTACTTTTTGTCTGCACTTTGATACAAAGATTTAATTAAAGTAGTTAAAATAACAGACAACAGATGTGATCTACTCAACTGCAAGTCAGCACTTCTTGATTCCTCTGTGGATGAACAGAAACTGAAACTAACATGTTTCTGTAATTTATTTCAATTACTTTGTGTGCCAAGTTTATTTATACGCTGTTGTCTTGCACCTTTTGAATAGCTAATAACATGGGAACTATCAAAATTACCTACAGCCTTCACAAAATATATTTTGGGGATGGATGTGAATTTCCTACCTTTTTCTGATTTCCAAATGGCAATGTTCTCTACTGTTTCTTTCATTCCTGGTTTGTTACATTAAATAATCTACAATGCTATGCTCTTGGATGAATTGTCAGCAGCAGGAGTAGAGACTGGAACTCTAAAGCTTGTATATTGTCATGGCAAGCTCATCAATCTCAAGCGTACTGCACAGTGAATGAAGTGTGACTTGCATAATTCCCCAGGAAAGCAAACTGCCATGTTTTGATTGTTCCAATTACAAGACTCAACATGCTAACTGTGAACTATGACTGAGTATGTCTTAAATCTTCACCCATTTTCTTCAAATATAGGATTTTATATTTGTAGAAAAGTGTGTGCATATGGAAAAGAGAAAGAGAAACTGAGATTCCACCTCCCCTAAAAAAATCTAATTAGAATTAAATATATGTTAGTTAATTAGCTTAGTTAATTAGGTTGTGTTGACCAGAATGTTGTTCGCTGAGTTGCTGCTTAATGGACTTCAACAGACAGCAGAATAGTCAAGATAAAATGGGATGCAAATTAGGTAACAAATATATTTCATATTTCTTCCCTCATCGTGCCTTCCCCTTCCTCCCCCTACTGTTCACAAGTACTAAATCTCTGTTCATTTTTCCTTTAGCTAACCATATGTTCCTGTTCTCTTTCTCACTGCATAACAGTTCTTTCTACTCTTTTAGTTTGTTTGTCGTGCTGTTTTAACTTTAACCTCTCCTCTGCTTGTGTTTTTCAATGAGCAATCCCTCTAAATTGTAAGTGCAAAGTGATTAAAAACCAAACCCAAACCCAAACCAAACAAACCAAACAGTTTATGCTGTGATGCATAAACTGAAAGAATAAATATGATACAATTCATACATCACAGTATCACTGAGGAGAAACAAAAATTTAATAGTTCAGTAAGGTAGATATCATATGGTCAAGAACGCCAAAATACTTTCACAGAGCTGAATAATATTATTTCCTTTGGAACAAAACCACTCCCTCAGGAAAAATGCCTGTTGACTTTACAATATACCTTGAAGGTCTTGATTTATTGCTTTTGTCAAGGGTCTGGTAAGGTACCTTAGTTGGCATATTGCAGAAAAGAAAGGGAGCAATGTGTGACAGAAGGTATACTTTACATAGCCTTGAAAACCCCTATGCAGCTTTGCACAGGTGTCTTTGCCAGGAATCTTGAAGTTTTACAAACCCATAATCTTGATTCTAAAAGGGCAAAAATACCATTTTCCTGCTTGCTGCCTAGTTGTAATAAACAGAAGATGTACAATTGAATGCCCAACCTACTTTTGTAGGATGGATATAAAGTTGATGACAAAAGGATGGTCTTCCTTCTTTTACCTTTAGTTGTTTAGCTTATTTAACTCCTGTGTTCTACTTAAAATAAGTTCCTGCATGCTGACTTTCAGTCAAGTGTGGTCTCAGCCAAAGAAATCTAAATCGTAGTACAACAGGAGGCTAAAGAAAATATGTAGAACACATGACCATATCTAAATCAATGGTAATGCTGTTCACAAAGTCTTATCTTCTCCCCTACCAGCCTTATGTATGAGTTAATAAGAAGAGGAGAAACTTGGTGCAAGTTAACTTTAAAAATTGTTGTGTGATGTCTTTGGGGATTTTTGAGAGCAGATACATAAGCAAAACTGTCTCTTCAGCCAGGGACTGTAGTCCTGTTAATGACACACTGACAATATTTTCTCAATACAAACACAGTTGTATTACAAGGAGAATGAGCACCACATTCTTTGAATCTTGTTCATTCTGAAAAGTCTGAAGGAGACATGAAAGCTACAGATGTTGTTGGGGTTATTTCAGAGAGTTCAATATTCTCTCCTTACTTCCAAGAATAGGAGTGGGGGAGGGGAAGGGAAAGAATACTGGTATAGTGTCTCTTCAAGCATCGTAGGGTGAACAATTTGCTGACACACTCTTAATTCCAATACACTGGTGTGTATGCAAGGCTGTGCATCAAGGATACTGGCAACTGCTTCAAACATTAGCACTCCTTTCTGCCTTTTGCCTTTTTCTGTCCATGATCTACCCTCTCTTTGCCTCCCTGCCCCAACCCACCCCGTCCCACCTCACCCCAGTCCTTCTAGGGCTTTAAAATAGACAGTCATGTTACAAAAGTGCTTTCAGAGAAGAAATGGTCAAGGGAAGGAGTTGAGGTGGAGGGGAAAAATTGGTTGTTACAACTCAGAGGTATAGCTAACAAAAACTTCCTTGCACAGACCTCAGCAAAAGAATGTCTTTGTATTCTTCCTTATACAGATGTCTATCACAGATGTCCAGTTTTATTAAAAAAACCAAATCTGCTCTGATGTAAGAATTCCTTTCTGGGCGCTATAGAAACGAAAGTACATTAATGACATCACCAAGGCAACACAGAAAACATTGTAAGCATCCTTTCATTAGGGGTGTGAGAAACTCCAAAATTATGGATGGGACAGTAGCAGTGGCAGATGTGGTTGAAGATGTGTGCTGTTGTCCTGTTTAGTTGGAAGTCAAAGGCTACAAGGCTTTAATTTGTTGGCTGGATTAGGGAACAGGAGCAAGGAAGGATGACGTCTCAAAAAACGAACTGTATTTCTAACCATTTATCTCATTCATGAAGTACTAAAAAGCGCAAGTTTTTCAAAGTACTGGAACATAATCTAGGAAGCTGTGTCTTCAGCAAAGGTGGTAAAGGTAAGATGCATGGCTTAATATAAAATTTGATGAACAGAAGAGTAGGAGAATTTTTTTTTTTATAGTTGGAAGTTCTTATAGGAACATAAATATAAAATAAACTGCCAAAAAGATATTATATGAAAACAATAAGCTAAATAACAAAAGAATCTTTTATAGTCACAGGACATCTGGAGTTGATGCTGTTTGTTGGCATTCGTCTGCTGGAATAAAAAAGCGGAATTTTTCATCTTGCTGTTTAATATTTTTGGAGAACCTTGCCTCAACATTTTAAACTGTGCATAAAGTGATAGATGAGATTTTCTAAGAGTTTAATTTCTGGAAGCTTGCATTCTATTGCTAAAGAAGTCTTAAGCTTTGGAAAAGGACAATATTTTTAGTTATGGCACTGAGTTTGTATAGTGTCAGTTTCACAGTAGGTTAAAATTTTGTCATTATAGAAGATGCTTACATGGACAGACATTAGCAATTTTTCTCAAGTTCTCCAATAAGGCACTAAAAATTTGTGTCCAGAACTTGCACATTTTAATCTCTCAAACCTTTCCAAACGGTTAACAATCCGCCTCCTCCCCTTCCTCTCTCCACAAGTATGTTGATCTTTTCCAAAAACGGGTCTTTAACAAATCTCTAGAAAAAATGAATTTGTTATGTTATTGTACTAAATGGGTTCAATGGATGTAAAATGGATTATATTTGTAAACACTTTTATTCATTGGCTGTGAGAAATGTCATGTTAGCAGTTAATTGCCTGATTCTCTGGTGAACACAGCATGATGAGGTGTTCCTGCCTATGTGTTGAGTTGTAGTCACTACACAGAACTCTATGATGTGCCAAAAATCTGCTCCTCTGTGCTCATTCAGTGCTCCTGGAGATTCAGAGCTTGGGCACTAAATTTGTGCTTTAGGAGCTGCAGAAAATTTTATTAGCAGATACAAAGAGTGTGGATTCTGTTGAAGGTAAACAACAGGCACCTCTGTACATATGCCTAGAGTCATAATCTTTTTTTCACACTGTTGCGATTTAACAATACTAGCCGTAGAAGCTTATATTTATTAAATACTATACTTCTGTGTTCAAAGATCTGTGTATGACTAATGAGATTTGTGGCATAATGAAGTGTGGAAAGCAGTGAGGATAATGTCTAGGATTTGAAATGATTCTACAATTTAGGTGAAGAGGCTTTTCTTTTGGTATCATAACAATTTTTATTCAGATCATATTAGGGGAAAACAAATTAAATCCATCAATTTTATCTTTTTGGAAGGAAATGTCTTATGGATGTTTTGCTGAAGATGCTTAGAGTAAATTCTGTTTGCTGCTTTGAAATAAAGGGATACTGAAATTAAACGTGTATGAAATGGGCAGTTGTGATCCCAGAATTCAGGTCTCAGTTTATTTTCTTTTTCCAAAGAAGAAGAATCTAGGATGATAGTGACAGCAGCGTGACCTCAGTTCTGTCCTCTTCGGAGAGAGTTTTCGATCTTTAAGTTTTTCAATATTTGCAGGAAAGAAAATTTGTTTTTGGAGCAGACTTTCCTTGTATCCTTCACTTTTGCAAGCCTTAGGATAAAAGGCTGGTATACCATTGCCAAATTCAGCACATGCCGCAACTCTCTCTGCTTGACCAGCTTTTATTAAAGATGACAGGTAATGAAGTCTGAAAATAATTGAGGCCTTATGTTGACACAGGAGAGCACTTCAACTATCATGCAAATGAAAACTGTTGACATTTAGCTGTGTTTTCTTGTTATTTGTTTCATTATTTAATTAATGTGAACTTCGGAAGTGGAGGAAAATGTTCATCTTTTCACTGTGACATACGGTGAAAAACGCATTTCTGCTTTCTTCTTTTTTCTTTTCATTAAGACTCAGAAGTATAAAATAGCTGGAAAATAATCTGGAAATGGTGAGCTACTTTCAGATAAGACGTTAAATTGAAAAGTGATGTGTATCTGTGTTTATAGAAGTCTTAAAAAAGATAGAAAAGGATATCCATCATTTGAGAGGAACAATTACAGTTGTCTATGAGATAACCATGAGCAGGAATGGTTAGATTTTTATAAAACCTACACTAGGCTGAATAGATAGGACTACCAGTCTCCCCTCTTTCACTGCTGGGATGGAAAACATAAGGATTTTATTGCTTGCATCAGAAATTCAGTCTGTAACTCATGAACCCAATGTGGTTTCCAAAAGCTTACTAAAGCTTACTAAAGAGGTTTCATTTGTAGCTTGTTTCTGACTATTTTTTCGCTGTTGCTAAATCACTCATCAAAGAGCATGGATTTAAGCCTGCTGCCTGTACTCTAGTTGATTGTATGCTTGTGCTATAATACTTTTATTATGCAAATACTGAGACAGTTTAATTCTACTTTAGTTAACTCTTGATTCTTACTCTTCTGCCTCATAGGTATGAATCTGTATAGGTCTAAAGAAGGCTTCTCTAGAAAATCTATTAATGTGGCTCAAATTTGGGATTTAGAAGTCCACTGACATACTTTTCAATCAAAAGAACACTTCAGAAAAGTGGCCATACTCCAATTAAAACTGTACATTACTTTTCAAGTCAGCATAAGGCTTAGACTGGCCAGTGGCATTCAGTTAAAACGTTTCACTTAAAACTGTCAGATAGCCGAGGCCTTTTTGTCCAACTGAAATCTGAGAAACACTTGGTTTGAAACCTCACTACCTGAAATTTGAGGGGTAATATGATCTGTTCTCTTGGACTGCCTTCTCCAAAGCACAGTCAAATGTTTATAAGAAATTAAGAATACCAGTGAGTGCTGAAAATGGAAAACACATATGTGTAATCTATTTACTATATGTATAGTTGTTGGTGCATGTATACTGCAACTTGAAAGCAAATTATATTTCAAACACAATCTATTTATATCAGGGTAGAAATTGGCTGTTGTTGATATGTACAACTGTCAAATTATACAGGTAACATAATATAAAACTTCCCACAAAGCAATATCTAAATTGGGTTCATGTAGAATGCATACATTACTGATTTGAGGTGAACTGAATTCCTAAGGAGCTCTAATTACAAATTCTCGGATTCGAGATAAACCTAGAAATTTTCAGGTTAACTTTGTATTCAAACATGCTGAAATAAGGGAGGTACATACTCTGTTTCCCTGAAAATAAGGCAGGGTCTTATATTAATTTTTGCTCCAAAAGTTGCTTACTTTTTTACATGTATAGCTGCCTAGACATTATTTAAATTGACATTTTGTTTTTTTTAATGCACTGTAACTAGGTGGTTTTTTTTGAGTAGGGATTATATTTCAAACATCCTCAAAACCCATGAAAAATCATGCTAAGGCTTATTTTCAGGGTAGGCCTTATTTTCGGGGAAACAGGGTAGTAGCAGCAGCATACAAAGGGTGCTATAATGTACTGACATCTCACAGAATCACAGAATGTTAGGGATTGGAATGGACCTCGAAAATCATCTAGTCCAATCCCCACGCCAGAGCAGGAACACCTAGACCAGGTTACGCAGGAACACACTTGGGTGGGTTTTGAATGTCTCCAAAAAAGAAGACTTCACAGCCTCCCTGGGCAATCTGTTCCAGTGTTCTGTCAGCCTCACCATGAAGGAGTTTCTTCTCATATTTAACTGGAACCTCCTGTGTTCCAGTTTGTACCCATT